>CAUYPK010102999.1:0-31599 GCA_963574355.1 Loris lydekkerianus
CAAGAGCAGGCAACCTAAGACAGGGGCTATGTTTTTCCGCCATACAAAAAACAAAAGAGGGAATTGTTGGGCCCTGCCATGTGCCTGAGGCCTAGTGCAACTTCCCAAGCCTGACTAGAAGTAGATCCATTGAGCTACTTCTGAGTAGCAATGACTCAGCAAGGCCCGGCCTGAAACTATCTCTACCTAGTGGTACCTCTACCAATGTGGTACCATGCCATGGGCCCAACGCTGTAATGCACCTCATCCCCCACCTTCTTTCCCTGCTCCTTCCCCACGCTCTATATAAGCGGCTGCTTGACGCAATAAAGTTGAGTTCCTGCTTTAAAAAAAAAAAAAAAAAAGAAAGAAAGAAAGCATAGACATATAGATAATATGGTAAAAAAGTAACACTAGGTCCTTCCATTGGCATGAGCTCCTTACTGCACTTCTTTTGCCATAAAACGTGTATCCCTTGGTCAGAAGCATATTGTATATCATAAAAAGGGGGTGGGGTGCAGACGAATTCACAAAGCTTAGTGACTTAAAAGTGGTTTTAAGTCTGATTGACAAAGAGAATTGAAAGAATTTAAGAACAATTTAAGAGAGGAGAAAAACAGAAAGAAAGAAGAAAGAGAAAGAGATCATTTTAGTGAGGGACATTTTTACTTTTGGGAAAGCATACAAAATATAACTGAAAATGCAGATCACTTTGGGCAGAGAGAGGCTTCACCTGTATCCCTTGGAGAGGGACGTAGGAGGAGCCGCTGCCATGAAGCCCCTAACTCAAATCATGGAAGTAGATGTACATTTGCTCCTAGTAATTGATCACAATGAAACATAAAACCACAAGAAGTGCCCCTATTCAAGAAGCAAGAAGGAGAAACGCCAAAAAGGAAAGAGGAAGGAGGAAGGAGGAAGAAAACCAAAATAATGCAGCATCAAGATGATGCAGGAGAACTTCAAGGAGAGATCATCAAACCAGGACAGAAGCCCTGTGCAGGTCAATGAAAATGATTATTAAGGAAAGACCATGTTACTTGGCAATTAGGACATTGCTGACCCCCTTGGGGCAGTTTTCTAAATTATTTTCGATGGGACTCTAGCACTGTAAGACATTTTAATAAAAATAAATTTTGTGGTTAAAAAAATAAAAAATAAATAAAATAAAAAGCCTTTTTCCAAAAAAAAAAAAAAAAAATTGGGGATAAGAGTCCTTATTTCTAAATGTACTCACTACCTTCCTACCAAGGATTATAACAAATTAATAATGTTTTCTGTGATTATCACACTGCCTAAACATAACACGCAAATATTATTTTTAAGATAATATTAATTATACACACCCCACAAAACTTGCTCCTTTTCCTATGTTTCTCTGTTTCTTGGTCTTAACACTAGCTTATTACCTAAACTGAAGAACTCCTAAGGAAATCACTGACTCTTTGATTCACTTCTTTCTTTCCCTAAATTTTTACCATATAATTGGTCAATAAATAAATGTGTATTCTACTTCTGAATTTTTCTCTCATATCTACTTCTTATTAGCCTCATGTTTTCATTTTGACAGGCTATTTCAGGATCTCACCAGAGTACGCAGTGGTAGCTTGATCCCCAGGGGTCTTCCTGCCTTCTCTCCTTTTCACATCACAGGCTACCCTCTCCTTTCTTGTTGGACTTTGGAAACACAGTCCCATTTAAGCACTAATAACTCTGTAAGGTAACTGATTATTCCCTTATTTCTCTAGTGCTTTCTGCCAGGGTTTGTCCAATGCTTGGTGCTATTGACATTTTGGGTTGGATTATTATTGGTTGTTGGGAGGTGATCCTTTGCTTTGCAGCATTTTTAGCAGTATCTCTGGCCCCTGTTCACTAGAACAATACCAATAACACTCTCACCCATGAGAAATAATTTCTGTAGACCAGCGGTTCTCAACCTGTGGGTTGTGACCCACAGGAACTGTATTAAAGGGCCGCGGCATTTAGAAGGTTGAGAACCACTGCTCTAGACATTGCCAAAGGCCCCTAAAGTGCAAAATTGACCCTGATTAAGAACAATGCTCATAGACAAGGGTGGTGTGTTGTTGGCATCAATCTCTGACAGCAAGCATTATGTTGGGAATATTATGGGTGTTGGATAAATATTTTTGAATAAAGGAATGAATGTGTTGTCATTCAAAAGCCTTCTTTTTCAATCTCATAGGCTGCCTTGCTTTTGTTTATACTTCCTAGCTCTTTTTCACCCCATTATTTTGCTGTGTATACCTGTTTTCCCAATGGAACTTTATGATTTCCTTAAACCCTCAATACACATAGAATAAACAGAATATAGTAGTTTCTCAGTAAATACTTACTGAATTATATTTAATTAATAAATTAGCATCTATAAATGATTCTCTGAATATGTTTAGGTCACATTTCTTCTTATTTTTAGGTACTATATAACAACTTTATGCTTTCATAGCATGCAGTACTTCCCCCTTGTAGTACTTACACCAAATATAATTAACAGATTTAATTGTGTACATAATTGTTTCATATATGTCTCAGAAGTTACGTGAGGTTAAAAACTACAGCTGCCTCTTTTGTTTTGCCTCCCAAGTGGCTGACACAGAACCTTGTACAGAGTACATATTTAGTAAATTACAAGTCCTTGCCAAATGAATGAATGAATGAATGAATTAAATGAATACATGCTTCCTCTAAGTGAAAAACAAAACTTACGTATTCGAAGAATTTGGCTTCATATACGCACCATGGCTCATTGATTTATGTGATACCACAACCTACATTATATTATGTAGTTTTAGAAAATTTTAATCTTTGTCAAATTAGTGAAATAAGTAATTTGTGCCTCTGCATCACTCTGCAAAATACAGAACTCGAGCCTGTCATAAGTCAATACAGATGTTTGATGTCCCAGACTCTCAATCTCCCGTAGCTCAGCATGTTCATTTTTTTTCCCAGCACTAATGAATTAGCCCACAATCTTAATTGACATACTGACCTTGAAAAAACTCCAGAAAATGATTTAATCTGCCAGCTTCATTATCCTATGGCTTTATTAGCTGACAAAATTTGACAATAAAATGTGAAATAATAATAATTAATCTACATACCACTGTTAGAAGTTAGACTTCTATCAAATAAAAAAATAATCAGCTGAATCCCTAACACCAGATGCCACAGAAACATTTGGTCTCATGTTTCAAATAGAAACGAAATAGCTCTGTTTTATCATTGCCTACAACTACCTATTAACTCATAATTTTGTCACCTCAAAAAGGAATTATTTTATAAGCATTTCAGAGAAGAGAACATCGTTTAAAACCCTAATTTAGTGTCTTTTAAGAAACAATTCACATTAGAGAAAACCAGCATGCTTCTTAAAGAAGGCATCTCATGTACATTACTGCATGTTTTCTGTCCTTACTATGGATTCATATGGTTCCCAGTAGGGACCCCCATTTTTAGAATGTGAAATAGACATCGTTTTATAAAAGCTAAACCTCAGAATTGTTTAGGAGAAGCTGAGATATGGCCTTTCATCTGACAAGAAATTGGAAGCAAAGAAATCATAATAAATAGCCTGTAATAAATAATCTCTAATGGAAGTATGCCTTTTTTTTTTTTTATTAACTGACTTAGAATGTTCTGAAGGAAATATTATGTCAAAACAAATTTGAAAGTGACCCTCACCCCAAGCAGTCATATTAGGCACCTGTTGACTCTTATACATTGTGCATAACTTAATGAAAAAGGCAATCATTCTTCACAAAAGTGTATGACTATGTGCTCAACAGGGAGTAAAAATTACAAAAGTAATAAATTGTCATTTCAACTTAGCAGCTACCTATATTTACGTGGACGTTTTATTTTAGCTGGCAGAGTCTCTATTATACGTGATTTCAGTCCTTTCATAGGGCCTTGCAAATACACAAGTATTTTCCTGGACACAAAGAAATTAGCTATTTCTTTTTTTATTTCTATTGCCATTAGGGTCACATCAAAATTCCCAAGACACTAATGGTCTGTGTTCTATCTCCCTTTCCAACCTCACTCTTAGTTGTTTCTTTTTTCCTGTCCCTATGACTCTACACAATATAAAAACACCCCTACAGCCTGGATATGCACACATTTTCAGTTGTGCTGGCTTCTCTGCCTGGAATGAATCCCCTGTTGGTGCTCCTGGGGAAATTCTTTATTGCCTTTCAAATCTTAGCTCATACTAACCCCATTTCCTCTCTGAAGCCTCCACCTACTCTTCCAGGAAGGCTTAGCTGCTCGTTCTTGTATGTACTAACCTATTTCTATGGCACCGTTTCCTAGTCTCACCACTCTGGACCACATATTAAAGGTTGCAGTGTCAAGATCAACGGACCCAGAAGTGCTACTTGCCTCTGCACTGATCACACCACATGTAGAAAATATCTTCAGTTCTTGACGTGGCTATTTTAGAGCAACAACAGTGATGAACTGGAGCATGTTCAGAGAAGTAGAGAATCTTAAAGCCATAACATCACCTACTTCTGTGTCTATAATTATAGAGTGGGATTGATTATTTCTGAGGCTGTTCAGACACTGAAATAATAAACCAGATAAATGTTTTGTGACCTTGAAAAGTGAATTTCAATGAAAGTGTTCCATGTCAATTTTCCACCTTTATTCTTCCCCTATTTACTGACACACTTTTGAGAAACTAGACTCCCCTCCCTGTTTTCTATTTCCCCTGTTCACAATTAACCATGTATTGAAATTATTATTTTCCCTTGTTGATATTTTTATGTTTTTATTTTTGTCTCCATGATTAGCACACAACCTTCTCAATGGCAGGAACTTGTAAAATTATTTCCAGGTCATTTAATACAAGTACATTAATACCAAGCATATACTACAAAGGCTTTGAAAGAATATAAAGAAGAAATTAAGTTTCTTCCACCAAGGAGAAACACTATTATGTTCTCTCAAGAAGTAAGGTCTTCATATTGAGGACAATTACTTTATTCTGTGTAACCCCCCAAAAATGTGTGGGTAGCAGATTTCATATCAGTATCAGGAAAAATTTGAAAAAGTAAACTCAAATGGTTGATTATCCTAGCAGCAAAATAGCCTCTTCTAATTGAAATACATAAAAGTAATTCTCACAGATGATTAGAAAATGAGAATAATAAATTAAAAATAAAATCCTCAGCATGTCTTTCTAGAAACCACTCTATAGTACTCTCAAAAAGGTATTATACATAGGTACATACATACTGTATATGAACAAAGGTACATCTTTAAAATATTTGACATAGAAGATTTTCTCCCCACTGCCTGTTCTGAACCTTGCCATGTATATACATACACCCAAATATAAAATATATTTATATGTATATATAATATATGTGTGTGTGTTTCCAGTTATGATTCCTTATTGGTAGATACTAAATTATTAAGTATATTTGTTAATATAAACAGTGTTGTCGTGAGCAGCCTTATACATTAATACTTTGAAGTATTTGGAGACATCTCCTAAAACTTTAATGTTAAAGGGAAATGGACTTCCTGGAGGAGAGCAATTTGTTCATCAATGTAACTTTTCAGAGGTTTTTCTTTAACATATTCCTACATTGGAAGTTCAGGCTAGACTAAATGATCTCTAAAATCTTTTTGTTATTCAACTATAATAACACATGCAGTAATTCTTCTCAAACTCAGCTATATATTACAATCATCTGAAGAGCTTTTGAAAACTAATAATGCCCAGCCCTGATGAATTAAATCAGAAACTACAGAGATAGGACTCCATCTTCTTTAAAAGACTGTAGGTTATTTCGATGCACATTCAGTGTGGAGAATTACTGGTGTCAAGGTTAACTCATGAACATTATTAATATATTTTTTTTAATGGCAGCAACAAAGCTATAAGAGCCTCGAGGAATTGATTTCTTCTCTTCTAGCAAAATATGAGTGTTATGATAGTCACTTAAAGTAGAGAAACAAACTGGAAAGAGCATTAAGCAATGTCAGTACAGGGCTTTGGTAAACGCTGGTCATTTTCTCAGGGCATACGTCCTTTCTGTCCTCTCAGAGTGTGCCTTACACAGAAGAGAAAAGCTCCATATAGGCCTTTTCTCATTGTTATTCATTGGTCCTCGGAAGCTGAGATGGGCATCTCAGTTTATTTAATCATGGGCTCTCTACAAGAAGGTTAGGAATCATCTCTGTGTATCAGAACTGATATATAACAACGTCCATCAGAAGAGATTAGTAGCCTTCTGTCAGGGTAGTCGCCACAGGGTAGAATAAAACCTGAAGCTGGGTTAAGTAATTGGGTTCTTGTTCAATAAAAGTGCTTGTTTGTGCTGTGTAATGAAAGATCTTTGGCGCAATGGATGTCTGAATCCAAATACCCTTTGGATTTTCTGATGGATAAAGAGATAAGGGTCAAAGGGATTTAATTTAGAACTATTGAAAAACTTTAAAGAGATTAGAAAAATTGGTAAATGCACTTTCTTTTTAAAAAATCAAGATTCTTTGTTACTTATCAGAACCAGTTATTTTTTTAAATTTGACAAGAAAACTTTTTTATTTTTTTGTCCATTTGCCATCATTAACTGACCTTTAAGACTCAGGTTACAAAGACGATAATGGAGAAATGGACAAACTGTTATCTCCCATGTACCCTAACCTGAATTTAGGAAGTGTTATTGCCTTTGCTTCTCACTGAGTGTCACATCAAAGCCACAGGCAGATGGTGATGGTGAATAGAACAAACTGAGTGTCTTACTTCAAGTGATATTTTCTTTTTCCCTTAAAGTCAACATTCAATAGTGCTTCCAAGCCTCTGTTAAAAAAAAAAAAAAAAAAAAAAAAAAAATTGTCATGTTAAGCCAATATTTTAAGAACACACTTTAAAAATAATCCAGAAAATTCATGCGAGCAGAGTCATATGGACATGAAATAGTGGGTAGAATTTGGTGAAATGTATTCATCTCAACAATAGAAACATGCGTGCATAGCATGGCCTCAGCTAATTTTAAGAAGAGGTTATTTGAGGCTATTTACTTTTTTAGGGATACAAAATTCTATTAGAGAAATGAGAAATTTTAAAAATCCGATTCCTTCTACTCATTTTATTGAATGCCTGATTTAATACAAGTCTTTATTTAAAGGAAAAAAGTCATGAATTTACAATTCCAGGCCTAGGGGAAAGGGGGAGAGAGTCCACAACTTGGAGGGGATCAAAAACTCCTTTGACTGAACAGGGCATGTTAAACTCTGTGCAACTGCGCTGCCAAACACACGGAATGTTTGATCCCCGCTGGAAATCACATAACTCAACCCATTCAGCCTCTTCACTTCACATCTGCATGCCATACTCCCTAAGCCTCCCTTCCCTGAGTGATCTACTGATTCACATTTCCTCGACCTTTGCTCTTTCCTGGGCTTCCCCCTATTCCCCTCCCTTCTTTGTTCTAAGAACACTGGGGGAGTCTAACCATCTACTCACAAATAGATGCTTGTTGAAATTAGCTTCTCCTTAGGGTTGTCTGACAAACCACATGAAACAGCAGAGCTAAGAGCTCAACTTGAAAATTTGTGTTTAGATCTCAGCAGCTCTAAAGCTTTTTAGAGACAAATGTTCTCTCAGCAGGGGGTCAAAGGCACAATAGTTGATACATTGCAGCAGGGAGGATGGGAGTGTCATCTCAGATGAATTACATCGGCATTGCCAGCCTGGGGTGCCAGGTGAAGGAATGAATTAGCAATACTTTTCAAAATAAATGAGTACTTGCTGGTGGGTGTCCCTCATTTTTTTTTTGGGGGGGGGATCCAAATTCAGGAGCTGGACTTCCCATTTATCTCTAAATGAAGAAAGAGACCTTCTCCATTTTTCCTGACTAACTCTCGACTTCATTTTGGAACTGACAAGTTTAAACAAGATGAGAATCAGATTGCCTCTGCCTATCTCATTCTTGTGACTCTGGCCGACAATGTAATTAATGTTGCTGTAGGAGAAAGAAAAAGCTTGTTGATGAGAACTTTTTCTCTCTGTCTTTTGCAGGCAAATACTTGAAAGACTGGGTGGTCTTTTTGATATGTTGCTAAGGGAGATATCTCATAAAAATGCTCATGTTTTTTGTGTTTGTATGTTAATTTATAGGTAAGCCTAAACCACTTTTGTCTTCTTATCTTTTGATGGTGCACTATAAATAATTGAAAACATAATTGATAATTACCTTACTATTAAAAAAAAAAGTGGCATCAATAAAAACATATTTTTTTTGAGCTGGCCTTCCCTATAATCTATGATTTTCTTCAGCATGCTTATTTTCTTGAATATGTTTCTTCAGAAGAAATTTTCTTCAAGAAAGTGCTAGAGTTTTACCAACAGTTATCTGGCATCTCTTATAACAAACTTCCCTTAGTTCACAGTTTCATTTTGTCTCAGAATGTGGAAATAATCTTTCAAGATTATTCCTGCAAATTCCAATAGATTTTTCATCTTCTCCTGACAGTCAGGTTTCTTAGTCAATATCCTTATATTTCTCTTACTTATCTAATCAATTATGAATGTCTTATGTTGGCACTCAAGGTTGTCCACAGCTACACCCGATATTTGAGTATTTGATTTCCTTTTCTGACCCTTATATGCATCACTCTTTAGTCTCTAATTAAATTATATCCATTAGAGAGTTCAAGCCGTGCCCATGATATTCAGGCAGCATGGATTATTTTCGTGATTAACAGATTTTGCCAAGACCTAGCTTACATGTTGTTTCATCCATATTTTTTTTTTCTCATTTATATTATTCTCATTGTCCACTACCTACCACCAATTACCAACATGGGGTCATCATAATTAATTTCTGTGTTTTCTCTGTACTACTACAAATGAATACTTTTTAATATATTCACATGACTATGGTCTCACTCAAGAACCATGTAACAGGAACAGAATTTCTCTTTGTACCTGATACACTCACTACTTAATCCTTTGTCGATAAATAAAATCATTTAAACATATACTGTAGAGAATACATATAAGCAAAGTATTTTTTCTTGCATTTATTTTTTAAAGGGCCTAGTTAGTTTATTATGAAAACCATTTTGTTAAAAATGTATTAAATGCCTGTGTAGATGAACTTACATTCTGTCAAGAAGACAAACTAACATCTGTTTTCAAGGCAGAATATTTTCTGTTTTCTTGCTAATAATAATGTAAAACACTTTAACCTCCTATTTTTTAGTCAAAAGTGGAATGGTATTATTTATCATGCATTGATTTGTTGTCTCTAAACTTACAAAAATGGTTTGGCTGTTTACAGTCTGTGTAAGATGTTATACATTGTCAGGGTTGCAGACAAGGACCATTAGAATACATCTCTTGGGAACTCTTAGCTGTATGGCAAAGGGAACAATTCATAGTGTTAATTACAGATGTGAAAGTAGATATGGAAAGATGTAAGATAATTTTAAATGTAAACGTTCCTCCAGCACAGTATTGTCATACCATTCTCTATAGAAATCGATATAGAATCAAAATCTAAAATTTTTATTTTATGATCACAAATATATAGTTTTTCTCACTTTTTATTTTCACAGTCCATTCATCTTTTATTTTTTTTTCTTCTTTTTTTTTTTTTTTACATTTATTATGACATGAATTCATAGGGAATACGTGCAAGTAGTCTCTTCCACTGGTTCTCACCAGTGAGCTTCTCTGGGTGGAGCAGGCGGCATTCCATTTGAATCCGGGCATCTTTCTCTTTGCCTTCCTTCTCTCTATGATGATTTTCCTTCACACAAGATAGTTTTAGGAAGCTATCTTGCCTTTTAGAGAGATTAGGTGTAATATGCTCAATATAGACAAGAATGAATTGAGCATATTCATGTGGTAAGAATCCTGCCTTTAACTTGTATGTTTAGAAAAGGGATATCTAGTCTTTCAGCTTCTCTGGGCTACATTGAAAGCAGAAGAGTTGTCTTAGGCCATATAATAAAACACAAACACTAATAAGAGGTGATGAACAAAATATAAAAAAATGATAAAAATAAAAATGTCTGAGCGTGATTTTTGTAATATTGTCACCATAGATAAGCATAAAGGTCTTCACATAATAATCCTAATCATGCACTCTGTGAGGACAAGGCTGATCGATTGCTTGAGTTCAGGAGGTCAAGATCAACCAGAGCAAGAGAGAGACCCCATCTCTAAAAATAGTCATGTGTTGTGGCAGGTGCCTATAGTCCCAGCTACAGGGGAGGCTGAGGCCAGAGAATCACTTGAATCCAAGAGTTTGAGGTTGCTGTGAGCTGTGATGCCAACGCCTACTGAGGGTGACAAAGTGACACTTTGTCTCAAAAAAAAAAAAAAAAAACCCTCCCCCAAATCCTAATTATGCTATAGCCTATTCAGAGAGTCTATTAAAGTAGTCAAGCCAGTCCCAGGTTTGTGATTATGAATGTAAAAATGTACATATATAAAAATAAAACTTCTTTGGTTTCATTAGAGATTTTTATCGTAGAAGTAAAATAAATTAGGCAACATAAAACTAGTGGGATATTTGACACCACATTTTCAAAACTAATGCATCAGTATTTGTTTCAATGGAAGTAGTTGCAATCATCAGATATTTTGGTACTAATTTTGCTTTTAATGTACTTCATTCTTAAAAGTAGTTGCTTGCAAATGTAGACATTACCAAAAATCAATGACATGAATAAGGCATAATTATGAAGCGAGGGACATTTGTCTCTGGAAAGATAGGACATATAAAAGTCCAGTAAAGAGATATGATCAGATTTTTCTGTAAATTAAATGTCAGATTGCAGCTCTGTGTATTTTATTTGAAAATTGGCAGGTAACATATCTATGACAACTAAAAATGAAGTTGCTAATACACCAAACTATTAATTATTTTCCTGGAAATTTTAAAATCTGTTTTTAGCTTTTTGTATCAAATCGAATCACAAGACTATATTTTTCACAGTTCACAAGACTATGTTTAGCCAGCATGTCGAAATGTATACTTTTTTGCCTTAACTTGAGCTTGCCAAAATTTATGTTTCATTTAGAACATTGATATAGTTTGAAATATTGTATTGATAACTTGATTTTTACCTTGAAGATGCATGTTTAACCCATTTAAATGAGAGGTTTTATCCAATAAGAATGCTAGATCTTTAAGCCAGTTTTCATTGTCAAGTTCTGGAACAAATTTGGTTTTTGATACTATCAATGATGTGATGATATGTCAGAAATCATAAAATCTTTTCAACATTTGTCCTTAATTTAGCCATATTACTTCTAAAAAATAATGTCACCATAGTCAGCATCAATATTTTTAAGGAATTCCTGCAATTGGCATGGTTTTAATCGCTGGCCCTTCAAAATTCACTGTGTTGGCTTGGTGCCTGTGGCTCAAGTGGCTAAGGCACCAGCCACATACACCTGAGCTGGTGGGTTCAAATCCAGCCCTAGGCCCGCCAAACAACAATGACAACTGCAACCAAAAAATAGCCAGGCATTGTGGTGGGCGCCTGTGGTCCCAGCTACTTGGGAGGCAGAGGCAAGACAATCACTTGAGCCCAAGAGTTGGAGGTTGCTGTGAGCTATGATGCCACAGCACTCTACCCAGGGTGACAGCGTGAGGCTCTGCCTTTAAAAAAATAAAAAAAAAAAAAATGCAAAATTCACTGTGTTGATGACTATTTGTCTGATGTTATCCATTTTTAAAACTTTTCTGCATAGATTTTCTTAATGTACTATGCAACAATACTTCATCAAACATGACTTTGGGGCAGCAATTGCATTGTCTTCTATTAATTTTACAAGTCCTTTTCTTTTACCTGCCACCTCTAGGACACCATCAGTACCTATATCAGATATGTTAATGGTGAACAAAAAAAATCACTTTAACCTATTTTTTATTGTTAATATAAATATCTTGATTAGTGGTATCATTTGATAGCAGTATAAAAGCCATTTTTTTGTGACATCATGTTTCTAATAAATATCTCTAATAAAAATGGCACGTTAAGTTGCATTCGTAGAATCAGTGCTGCCAACCATCACCGAAGTGTAAAATTTAAAATAAGCAGCTTTACTCTCCAAACTTCTTTCAATGCATTTTCTAATTTCTTTAGTTCACCTGGATACAAACTGGTGAGACAAACTGATTTTAGAAATATCCCCCCTTTCAACAGGACAAATTATATTTGCCATGCATTTTGTATGTTGCTTAATAAACTCACCATCAGAAAGTGGTTTTAATTTTTTTGCTATTAAATATGCTACACATAACTAGCTTTTTATAATGGAATCCATATGAGTTGTAACTTATTTTTTTTTCCCCCCCTTGGGAAAACAGACTTTTTTTTTTTTTGCAATTTCTGGTCGGGGCTGGGTTTGAACCCGCCACCTCCAGCATATGGGGCCAGCACCTTACTCCTTTGAGCCACAGGCACCACTCAGGAAAGCAGACATTTTACAGTTCTGCTGTTTTGTCCTTACAACATAATCTTTCATAGACATTGAATTTGGCAGCATGTTTTTGCATAAAATAACTTTTCAAATTATAGACTATGAAAATGTGCACAAATTCTCTAATTAAGCAGTGTTTCTTACTATTTATGTTGACAAAAAAGTAGTCGTCTACCTACTTTTCATTGAACAATCTTCTTTTATTCATAATTTTTCTCTTTGGTGGATATATTTTCTTTTGAGGTGTTGTGGAATGCCTGCTAAGGTTAAAAAAATAACAGATAAGGGACTATATTTACTTTTATTATGAAAATTAATTGACAGGAAAATTGGAAGGGAAGTTTAGACTCTTCCATATCTCAGCTGCTGATGCAGGGTGAGGTGGAGGGCCAATTGTGAAGCACAGCAGGCAATGTGTGAGGCGCCACCAGGTGTGGAAATGCCCTTAACAATCAAATAAGAATGCTCACTGACTTCTAACTAACATTAAGTGCTTAATGTTGCAATAGTAGGTTGAACAATTATTGATGACCATGGCCTCACCAAGTCACTATGAGCACATATAACGGTCTGACGGTATTGCTTCAACTGTCTGCACTTGGAGGATAACACACGGACAGCTGCACACTGCAGTAAAATGGAAGCCATGTGTGGATAAAAATAGCAAGATAATCTGTGTGTGTGTTCTATGTGATATTACAACACATTGTTGTCACAAAATTCACGCTCAAGAATTGTGCAATTGAAATCCACCAGATAATTACAAAATAATCTCATTACCGTTTTAAGTAGGTCTAAGAATTTGTATTGAGCCATATTCATAGCCATCCAGGTTGCATGCTTTGGACACCCTTGGTATAAACAATGCCAGCAGCATTCTGGCTAACATGATGGACTCTTTCAGTTTTTCAATGGTAACATTTGTGGAGCATGCCTTTTAGAACAGTACCCAATCCCTTGATGTTGACAATTTTAAAACAGTACCTATTCCCTTCATGTCTACAATTTTAGAACAGTACCCATTCCCTTGATATCTACAGTTTCTCCTTTCTTATAGAGTCATATGTAGGTGGCCAAAGGAACAACACTGCATTTTCTAAAAGGCCTGGAGGGTATGTACTGGGCACCTCTCCTCTTTCCCTTTGTGTTCACCATTTGCAATTTACTGGAAGATGGCAGCTCCACCTAAAAGGACTCTGACTTCAATGTACATTTTTTAATAGCATTTCTTTCTAATGACAAAAATAAGATAATTGTGCATTAAAATAGTTTCTGTTTACAATAGATACCAATATTTGATCTAATGAATCCCAAGTATACTAGACTTCTTTAACTGTTTTTGAGTTGAAAAATTAAGGACTCTAATTAGTTCTTTTTCAGCTTTAGTTTGTATGTAATATATTTAATATTTATAATGAATTCATTTCAAATAATCAGTTTTCTGTGTTTTAACTAAAGGAATATGCAATTGAGTATATTTAAAGTGTAAAATTAAAAAAGTAAAAAAAAGAGTGTGAAGTTAAAAAAAGTGACAGAATTGTTTTAGAACATACATTCCACGTACAATTTAAAACAACACAGAATCCATTTGCATGGAATGAAGATGTCCCATGATTTATATCAAATTTCTTCAAAATAATTATTAATATTTAATATTATGTAATCTTCAGTCTAAAACTAATTTGCTATTCCTTTTTACTTTATTGAAATATCTTAATTTATTAGCATAGATTTTATTATATAATGAAATCACATTTAAATAATAATTACTATTAATATTACTAAGAAATTAATTTTTGAGTTAATACAATTAGAGCATTTAGTAAACTGTGTGACATAGAGTAAGCTCTCAAGCAATGATTCTTTTTCCTATTATCATTATTATTTTTTTTTGATGCTTGAATGCTGCAGCATGTGATTTATTTAATAGATTCCCTACTAAAGGAAACAGCGCCTAAAATTCAAATTAAATTTTAATTGAGCTTTCCAATTAAATTTCTAAATTTAATTGGACTTCTGATTCAGGATGTTTAGGGAATGAATATAATGTTTTCTGTTTTTCAAATAACTTATAGTACATCAAGATGTACGATACATAAAAACTATATTAAAACCAAGTCTATTTTTCTTTCATAATTCAGTAGTCACTTCACTTTCTTGTTAATTTAGGTTTTTTATTTTGACCCCTATTTCCATTGTGTTTTTTTTATATGTGCCATTATTAATAATGTATTCTCACTACCATTAACAATAATATTAAGGGAAAAAAAAATACAAAGGGAATCCTTTCCATTTGATGGGAATAGCCTTCCATGGATATTCCCTCAGATATCCCTGTTTTCTTAACTAGCAGATCCCATTATTAATTATATAAACATCATTAAAATTTACTTCATTTATTGGATTTATTTTATGATCCAAATAATATCCACACTTTTTCCGTTCTTGGGTTCCCACTCCTACTTTCCCAAATGATCTTACATGACTCAATGTCTTACTATTTTTCTGCTGCTATGTAAGTACCTGTTAGACTAAGTAATTTATACATAACAGAAATTATTTATCACATTTAAAGACTGGAAAGTCCAAGATGAAGATGCCAGTGGATGCAGCATCTGGTGAAGGTGCTCTCTCTGCTTCCCAGATGGTGCCTTGTTCCTGCTTCCTCACAAGGTGGAAGGTAAAAGGAAAAAAGGCAGTGGGGTGTTCCCTTCAACCTTTTCTTTAAGGAACACTAATCCATTCATGAGGGCAAGGTTGAAATGACTTACTCACTTCCCAAAGAGCCCGCTTCTTAACAAGATCATATTGAGTATTAGGCTCCAGCCTGTGAATTTTAGAAGGCTACATACACCCAAACCTTAGTACTCAATGTCAAGTTTTCATGGTATATTGGGTTTCCAAGAGGATAGTTCTTATTACTAATAAGAGACCAGTAGATTAGAAAATGGTTAATGAGAATCCCTAGTTCATAGGTGCTTCTTTTAACCCTCAATGAAAAACATAGAAAATGGTAAGTAGCAACACAGAAAATCATAATGCGAAATAATATAACTGAGGTTTAAAAATAGGAGGTGAAAATTAAAAATTTTGACTTTTTTTTAAGTTGTGGAGTCACAAAATAATATGCTCTGATTCTATGTAACTACCATTAGCGTTGATCATAAAGGCAAGTTATTCTCAAAGGTTTCTGCACTTAAGGAGACTTCTCTAAAATATTAATTTTTCTTTTCATTAAGAAAGATTTTCAGAGAAAAAGAATGGTCATAAAGATAAATAACATGAATACAGCCTTAACACATATACTTTTATTATTCTCGTCTCTGGCCAAGAAAACTTGCAATGAGAAACAAAAAGTTCCTTCTCTCAAGGCACATACTTTCTAGTAGGGTAAGACATTAATAACTCGAAATATCTTATTCTTATTATACCGCTCTTCATAATTAATGCACTAAATGAATATAGTTTCAAAGTTAATCTTTTAATTCCTGTCCTGGTTTCTCCAAGCCTGATCACTTGCTTGTACATAGGTAAACTGAAGTCTTCAACCTGTACTTTGGGAAATCATCTATACTGAACCACATCGTCCCTTGAAGCTTAACCTTCAGTAGCCAACTAACTCATATTGTACCAGATTTCCTACCGATAGCCATTTCTATTTTCCTTCCTCTAGGCTATAACCTCAGGGCTGACAATCTAAGAACTATACTTTGCAAAGTTCCTTCTCAGCATTGATTCTACCAATGAGAATTACTTACATAAGATTTGGAACATTGCTGCTCTGACAGAGGCATATGTTTATGTTTCAGCAGATATGCATTTTGTGTCTGCCTATGACGTTGCTTAATAAACCACCTGCCTTGTTAGTGGAAACAACTGTGACCATTGGAGATAAGTTTCTGGAGAGCTAGCGAAGACCTTCCTTACTGTACATGGCTCACATTTTTTAAAAAAGTATTTCAAAGCATACAGGTGTGTTTGATTATACAGATTGTTTCCATAATGCTTGAGTCAGGGTTGTAAGTGTACTCATTACCAAAATAATGTTCACTGTACCTATCAGATAAGTTTTTGCTCATTCCCTCCACCCCCAAACTCCTTGCTTGATTTCCATTGAGTTATACTTACCTCCATGCCTGTGTGTGCTCATTGCTTGGGTCTAATTTAATAGTGAGTACATGTGGTGTTTATTTTTCCATTCTTTACATACTTCACTTGGGATAATGGTTTCCACTTCCATCCATATTCTTGCAAAAGGTATTCAGTCATCCTTCTTCATGGTTGAGTAGTATTCCATAGTGTACAAATATCACATCTTGTTAATCTATTCACTAATTGATGGGCATTTGGTTTGACTCCACATATTTCATACTCAGTTGTGAATTATGCTGCAACAAACATCAGACCCCAGCTTATAAACACTTGATATGCACTATTAAATAACTTTCTTTTAAAAATATCTAGCATAAAAAATAAAAATAAAAATAAATCTAGCATAGCTCTACTTTCTTTCTTGAGCATTGACTACCTATTCTTACAGAGTTTCACTTTGTCACTCTCCATGGAGTGCTGTAAAGTCATAGCTCACAGCAACTTGGGTTTAAGCAATTATCTTGCCTCAGCCTCCCAAGTAGCTGGCCTGTCACAACGCTAGGTTATTTTTTAGAGATGGGGTCTCATTCTGGCACAGGCTGGTCTCGAACCCATGAGCTTAGGTAATCCACCCACCTTGGCCTCCCAGAGTGCTAGGATTATAGGCATGCATCACTGTGCATGGCCTGACATTCTTTATTCTTAAATGTTTCACAGTAAGATTGTTAAATTTTGCTGTGTGTGTGACCTGAATGGTAAAAGATACACTTCTATCCAGGACCCTTACTTGTATATCCCCAAAACTTAAAAAAATCACAAAAAATTTGGAAATACTCAGTCACTCTCAAATTAAATCACTTGCTTATTTGAATAAAATATTTTGTCTTCATTGATCTCATTTTTTCATAGTTTTTCTTGAGTTATCATTCGTTTCAGTACTTCAATTATCAGTTTTTCAAAGTTTCAGAATTATTTTTTTTGAGCTGCTTTCTTAATGTTCGGTTTATTCAGGTTGCCCAAATCAGTCATCATGTCTTAATATCAGAGCCAGCATCGCCTCTCACATGCAAACTACTTACCCATATTATTCTGTGTATTAATAATGGTATCAAATATTTTTCATGCTTCAAGTAAGAATCCTTTGATTTGGATTTCCTTTGTCCTACTGCTTCCTAATCATGCCAAATATTTATTAAAATTTTATTGTAGCTAATCATTTATTTCTTATTCTTATTGAGGCAATGCTAATTATGGGGACAGAGTGATTTCTAAGTATATGGGAACTGCAATGCTAGTAAGCTTAGCCTGTGCTGGAGGACCTGTGTCTTACAGAAACTGTGGATTGATGGTCTGCATAGTAATAACAATATTAGAGAGTTTTTTTTTTTTTTTCTTAAGGCCAGAGAGGTACAGTTAAAGAGAAGAAAAGAATGGAGAATTGAAATATTTCTCAAAAAGCTATTAGCCCATTCAGTATCTTAATTGCCACATTTTGTCATTATATAATGCACTCATGTGTATAATGCACACCCACATTTTTAGTCCAAAATTTTTAGGAAAAAAAAATTTTGTTTTAATTTCTTAATTTAAGTTTTTATTTGTTTATGTTTAGGTACTTGTTTTTTGTATTATAAAGGAATTTTGGCATTTATGTTTAACATGGTCCAAAAATTTCATGTAATAAGTAATCATAAATCACAAGAACAGATACAAGGTACAAGAAATTTTATGTACTGATACCAAATCCATGTATAATGTGCAACCTTATTTTGCCCTCAAAAATTTGTGGCAGGGGAAAGTGAGCCTTATACATGGTCAAATACATGAAATAATTCATGAAATATGAATAATGTCAATATATGCATACATATATACTAATTTATTAATATATATCAATTTTTGTTTCCATTTAAATTGATAAATTATGATAACATTGCATTTATGGGTACAATATGATGTTTTGATCTATGTACAAAATGTGGAATGATTAAATTAAGCCTATTATCATATCTATCACCTCACTTAACATTTTTTGTGATGATACATTTGATATCTACTCTTTGCTATTTTGAAATATGCAATATTTTATCATTGACTGTAATTACTCTGCTGTACAATGGATCTCAAAATGTATTCCTCCTGTCTAGTCAAAACTTTGCCCTCTTTGAGCCATGTGATGTGGCTCATGCCTGTAATCCTAGCACTCTGGAATGGAAGTGGGTGAATTGCTTGAGCTCAGGAGTTTGAGACCAGCTGAGCAAGAGAGAGACCTCATCTCTAAAAAGCAGCCCAGCCTACAGGTGGGCACCTGTAGTTTTAGCTACTTGGGAGGCTGAGGCAGAGGATCACTTATGCCCAATATTTTGAGCTATGATGCCATGGCACTTTACTGAGGGCAACAAAGTGAGACTCTGTCTCAAAAAACAAGCAAACAAAAAAAATAACCTTTGCACTCTTTGATCAGCAACTTCCCATTCCATCGTTCTTCTCTAGTCCCCAGCTTCTGACAACCGCCATTCTACTCTCTACTTCTAGTCATTCAACTTTCCGTAGACTCCGCATATATGTGAGATCATGTGGCATTTGTCTTTCTCCACCTAAACAATATGTATTTATTCCAAATAATGCCCCATGCCATGCCCATAGCAGGTGCTCATTAAGTATTTGTTGAATAATTGAATGAATGAACACTGTAAATGTAATATATCAAAGGAAATGATAGTTTAATCACCCTCTCCAATAATCAGACTATACATAAACAATGACACTATTGTGGATATAATATTGACAAACTGAAATAGACATTTACTATGGCCCATTTAAGATGAGTATAGTTATTTGTTTGTATTGCCTCTTATACTAGATTTTGATTATTTAACTGTCTTATATGTATACTGTTGGTGCTTGAGTAAGCATAGTTCACAATAAAGAGATGAATGTCCCCAAAATGCTTATTTTGTGGATAAATAAGTCCAGATGAGATAACCTACTAACCACAATATAGATGGTACAAAAACTGTATGTGCATTTTAAGGTAATAGTCAATATATACAGATAACAAATGATGAATAAAAGTCATGTTTGAACACCTCTTATAATTGCAGAAGTCAAAATGTGACTTGAATATTATAATTTTAATACAGTTTTTTCCATATTTAAAATGTGTGTACATTTTTTGGCAGCATCTGTAGTATATGAGGAAAGATGAGGAAACTAAGGGTATTTTATATGTAATTGAGAAGAAAATAACATGTTTTTTTTTAATATTTAAAGTTTTTAATATGTCAGGGGTATTAAACTTGCTTCATACTGGATCAAAGTGTTGAACCCAGGCTCATAAGTAGAAGTGCTAGGAACAAAGAGTAGAAAAATGAAAAGTAAGAGATTGAGAATTAACCGGATTCCTAGCAATACATAGGGCATATACATTTGACATAGTCTGTTATATTTAATTTTATAATAACTATGTACATATGATATTATAATCACATTTTACAACTACATTAATGAAAATGACATTAGATACCATAGCAAGTACAGTTTTTACATTTATTACTTAAATAAAATTCAGAAAATATGCTCTGTTCTTGTCAGGCACCCTTGTGCATGGTGATATAGAGACACAGCCTCTTTCATTTTGTGCCTTTTCCATCCTCTATGGCTTTTGGGTCCTTGGGATTTAAACAATGGTTGAGGGAAGTTTGGAGGACTATGGTTGGGTGGTTTTGAAGATCTGAAAGCAAAATACATCGTTCTCGCTCAGCTTGTTTTGAAATGACTCTCATGGTCATATCTAACTGCCAGAGAAGCTGTGGACTGTGTGCACAGGAAGAAGAGAAAAAGGTTTTAGGGTAGATTTATATATCTAGTCATAGTATGTGAGTCCTTAAGACTTTGAATTTAAGTTATCTCATTCTAGGATCATCAAATTCTTTCTACTCTAGTATGGTGGTATCATCCAAGCACAAAGAACAGCTTATATGTGAAAAGAGCTCAGACAGCCCCCTGCCACACTTAGGATAGGAGTCTTCATTACCACCCACAAGCAAATTATCTTCCCTGCGTTCATTCTATGGATTAAGGACACATAGAGGTGATATTTACACAAGGTAGTCTTTCAGGCAAGATAACCCCTAAGGTCCATATAACTTTAAGATTAAATCCCCAGATTTGAGTTCTACTTTATTTAATATAGGGGTGGGGGGATTGAATGATCATAATCAAGAGAATAGCAAGATGAAATCTGTTTTAGAAATAGTATTCTTTTCTGCTGCAATGTGCATTCAACTCAATAAAGCAGAATGTCTGAGATACAGTCTTTTTTTTTGAGAAGATAGTAAAATGTTCAATACACTCAATTAGAAGGAAATGTGTTTAAAAAAATCTTTCACTTCATTTAGTTTGTATTGTCCAATGATCCTTAAGCAAAAAAAAAAAAAAAAAAAAAAAAAAAAGTCTAGTTTGCTATGATGTGTGGTCTATAAAATAATCATTTTAATTCTACCTATGCATCTAATTATAAATGTTCGCTTAAAAATCTATGTTATTTTTATAATTAAAATATCATGAAAGAGTAAGTGTAAAGCATATTTGATGGGGTTCTAGAGGAGAGGGGAGACTTGCCCTTTCTTCTGAAAGTTTGGTAAAAGATTAATTCACAATTATGGAAGATTAATAGGAGAAGTGTTTATTTGCCAATATCAGGCACATGGGGAGAATGTGTAGTGATTACCCAATGTCTCAATGAAGTTCAGATACTTTTATAACACTCCTTTTAGAGGGGAGCAGAGAAAGAAGAATAGGCAAATCCTGCTTAGGAGTCATGAAAGGGTGCTAGGGAGGATGACTGCAGGGGGGAAACAGGCTGACTTGTATTTTAACCTGAGAGACAAGTATTATGTTTTAAGACCTGTTTGGGTCAGGTTTGCTGGCATTCCTGACATTCTTTTCTGTAACATATTGAGATAAGAGGAAGAAGAAGGGAAGTCAATTGTCTCCTTTGATCTTTTGATCAGGTCAGTTTGGTTTATGGGTTAGAGGAGGGAGAGCCTCTTCCAAGGGCCTGTTAATCTCTAATGGCCTTTAATTCAAAATATTCTTTATAACAAGGAGTCGTATTTTGGGGTGAAATTTTCTGAGCTCTTTCGGGATTAAATACTTACATTTAAGAATTAAAAGATAAAATCAATGGTAAAACTGACATAACCATTCTCTCCTTTCTTGAATATTTCTGTAAGAGTCAAAAAAATGTTATTGTTACAAAGGGATTATATTGCACTTAATGTATAGTCATCTATTTTTCCAACTGAGGATGTTTTCCTTTATGATGACAATCAATGCTGTGTTTTCTATTTACTCAAATGGTTTTAGCCTTTTAAGCTTTCTATGAGTAATGTTATTGATAGTTTGTGATTTAATTTTTTAATTTATTGTCTTATATGTGTAAGCAATGTTATGTATTGATAGTGCCAAACTTCTGAGGCTAGTCTGTATTATTTTAAGTTCTTCATAGACGGTTTTTGTCTCCATTGTTACCTTTATGAGGCTAGAAATCACATCTCTATATAGTAATTCAATGTTTACTCTAATAACTAATGTGGAATTATGTATTCAAAGAGCTTGGAAAAGGTACCAACTAAATGAATAAAATATCATTTATAAAGCATACAGTTAAAATGTACAGATTGATGCAACATAAAAAATAACTTTATTTTCATGTTGCATAGTCAACTGTTTCCACATATGTGGTAGAGAATATTTTCTTAATATAACTTGAGGATAATTTCTATTTGTATAATTTAGACACTAAAGGCAAACAGCAGAGCTCTGGGCAATAAAACACTGCACTTTTCTAAGAGTAAAAATCACATATAAGAGTCATCATGGCATTTGGAAAATGAGAAAAGAGTTATTGAATAAACCAAGAACAGTTCAATTTCTCTATAACATGCTATTCTTTAGTGAGTTGTTTGTGATTCTTATCACATAGACTTCAGTATCACAGAAGATAACATCATAGCAGAACAACAGCACCTGCGTCTGGGTCACCCCTCTCCCCAACCTTACTTATCCTCTTTCTTCCAGCAGTCAGTGTCAGTGTGACCCTACTTATAAAAAATCAGGGTACTTTAGGTCAATATTATATAATAAGTCATTTTTAGTTCTACTCTAGATAATTGACTTGCTATGACCTATTTCCTGTGACTGAGTGGTAACTATATCCCAATTTTAAACCATTTTTCTAGAGCTCCTTAGTTTTCAGACTTCTGTACGTCTGTTGGGTTATCCTTTCTCTCTCTATTAGATTTCCTTTATGAAGTTTATGCCAACTGTCTTACCTAGATTTTCAGATCTTGAACTATGCCCTCTTATTCTTATACCTAAGAGATTTATAAGTAAAATTAAAATCCAATGACATATTACCAAATACTGACTAAAACAATCAAAGGTATACAAAAATGAAAACCTACCTTATGTTAGCCATGGGCTTTTATAAAAGATGCTTGGCATGTATTAAATAAGTGTACTCTGACATATATAATGCAGACAAGTACAGCCTGAGGAAAATCTTTGACAGAACGGTGTTTGGATTTTGGTGAATAGGCTTCCAATACAGTTTTGACAGAACACTATAAATATTCACTAATTTGATGGTGTAAAGTCTAGACACCAGAAAAAAAAAAAAAAAAAGAAAAGAAGAAAGGGCTTCCCCCTGAGAAGCCCTTTATTCACTTTAGGTCCATGTGAATGGCCACTGAAAACAGAGAACTGGTTAGAAACATGTCCTTGATGTAGTGAACTTTGCCTAAGATCCACAAAGCAGTAACACCAGAATGAGGGGCCCCACACAGTCAATCCTCTTATCTGGAGTTGATCTCAGGTCAAACAGAAAAGTGGAAAGAATAAATCAATAGTTTTGTCAGACCCAGAGACAATACTTAACTGCTAGATCTCTTCATAGGTCAGCACCCTATTGAGTCTTAATGACTCCAGCAATAGGTTCTGCATCATCCCCACTGGGCCAGGGAGGGAATAGATGCACCCCTGTGTTGTGTTCTATAATTGAAGGCCAAGCATGCTTCCTCCCCCACGTGGAAGCCAACACAGAAGGAGGCCAGACACCACAGGCACTGGCTGGGAAGACTGGAGTGACTGCCAGAGTGGGTCCTATAGGTGGGTGAAAAACCTTGGCTGTCCAGCAGCTCTGGCCCACCTATGCAGACCCTGGACCACTGAGACAAGCCCCTGATTATGTGACTGCACAGCAGAAGTCCGCATCTTGGTAAAACAGCTCCCCATACGTAAGGCTCTGCCCTCAAAACTACTAGAGCCATCTCTGAAACTCTCATTATACTTGAGTCTGACTCTGTAGTTACAGGGCCCCTTCTAGGCCTTCAACCCTTCTTCTAAGATTCCAGAGTCATGCCTGGATCCCAAGACCCCACAACCAAGTTCTTAGCACTACAACTGAGCTGGATATTGGTTTCAGTAAAAGACTGTAGATTTTGGTGTCAGGAGTGGGAGTGGCATGTGTGTAATTAAAGGGCCAGGAAGGCTTTAAGCTTCATCTAAGTCTCCATCACAGAGACGGGAAGAGAAGCCCAGTCTGGAACCTTTGAAGACACGTTTCTCATTTTCCAGTTTTTCTTAAAATGAGTTGATGGATGTATTTGAAACAGATAACATGATACATTGTATATTTTAATTTTTTCATTAAGTAAGTAGAAGAATATTTTTAAAGGCTTTCTTGTTTTACAGGGATAATTTTGTACCCTTTTCTAAGGTCATTTACCAATGGTCACTGATCCCTAGTACAGGGATCAGGACCAAGCATACATCAGAAATTTTGTGTCAAAAAACAAAAACAAACAAACAAAAAAAACCGTATATACTCCAGTATAAGCCAAGTTTTTTCCGGCACCGAGTTCGGGTAAAACTCGGCTTATACTCGAGTATATATGGTATTTTCTCAATTACCTTCTGGGATTTCATTACATATTTAAAAACATATGAACAAATTCACTAAAGTCATGAAGATGCAACAATATAAACCTGGAGAGTGAAAGTTTAATCCATACCTTAGAAACTTCTTGATTAATATTCAACAATATTAAGAAAATATTTCTAGAAATTCCTAGTAATTAAAAATCATTGATCATTAATCTTTTATTATTAATGAAATGCAATTTATTTTTCTTCAATTGAATTTTTATCAAAATCAACATGTAAAGCAAAAATAATAGAATTTTGGAGATAAGAGTGGAAATCTGGGAGTTCCTTTCACTGTCCTCCCTCTCATTGTCTTCCCTCTCACTTTACCTTCCCTTGCAAACCCAGAAAACTACCTGGAACATAGTTTTCTCATGGTCAATATAAATACATCTTGAAATTTTGTACAGCTTGCGAATTCTGACTGACATCAGAGAGACTCTTCAAATATTGGGTTATGCTATTAAAAAATGCGTTGCCACACAGCCCTTGTTATACCCCCATTTCTTGCATTTTTATTTATACTCTGCTGTGGACCTACTTTGAGACGGTAAAGAATTTTTCTTCTCTTTGGCTTTATGTCTCTATTTCTAATTCATTCATACAAATGCTATAAATTATTCTATCAAGAATAACAAAATATTTTTTCGTCCTTTTTCCTAAATTATATATATGTACATAATAAAGACACAAAAGGAAGCTATCTTTTTGAGGACTCAATTGCATTAGAAATAGGGGGAAGAACTACAGAAAAAAATGATTTACATTTACACCCTTGTATATGAGGAGGAAACAGTGAAAGGGATATATTTTACTGCCCCTAAAATTAATCTTCAGTCTTGCATTTGTCCTGTAATGTTCTTGGATATTTGAATACAAACTACCTCACTTACTCAAAATTGGAATCTTGCTTGCTTCAACTGCCACTTCGGGGTTAACACATTGATCTCACATTCTCAATTACCTTACCCCATTTCTGATACTCTGTCCTGAAGCCTATGATATGCACTGACCCTGACGTGTATGTGACCATGTATTTAAGAACACTCTTAAGTACTATCAGCTCCTGGTGAAAGAAGAATGTGAATGCTTGGAAGATCAGTAGTTGGTACACCATAATAGAGAGGATAAAGTAAATCAAAGACAAAATATTTGTGGACCAACATAAAAATTTTAAATGAGGTGATACATGTCTGGATTGAGATTATATTAGAACTGGAAATTTAGGGGCAACATTTCAAAGTAAAATTGGTAAGTAGCAAATAGTAAGTTTTAGATAAAGAAATGAGTAAGAAATATTTATAATTCTGGAGTTTAGTAGATTAAGGAAGTGCCTGTAGCAAGGGATGTTGGATGTAGCTAGAAGTTTACTTTAATTTCATTTGAAGAGGATTATAAACTGTTGGTGTGTGAAGAAATAAACTGCAGTAGACACAACCTTTTGGTGATTAGACAGGGCAGACATTTTCCATGTGAAACTTTAAAGGTGAGGGTTGAATACCGTATAGTTAATCTCTGAGAAAAAAAAAAAAAAAAAAAAAAAAAAAAACTGATGTAAGAACAAAGATGGTCAAGGAGTGATGACTGAAGAATGCTGCAATCCAGTGAACTGAAGAAAAGCCAGTATTAGAGGGATGGAGAGCTGGGGGAGGGCAGAGCATGGGGTTTGGGAGATGAGATGCAAGCTGAGAAAAGAACAAGGAGGCCTTGGGAATGCACAGTTCCTGCAGGAAAGAGACGGGGGATTCAAGAAGAGGCTGCTCAAAAGATGGTAGACTGAAAAAAGAGATTCTGAGTGGACACTTTTAAAATAATGGCTTGTTATACCTCATTAACTTTCACGTATACAAGAACAAGAGCTTACAGAGATCTTAAAAGTGTGAATATTAACCCAAATAGAAGCTTGTGAGTAAATTAGGAAGTGTGTGCAGGACAAGGCAAGATAAAGTGTGTGAGAAAAGAAAGACTGACTTTCTCTGGAGCTATTTCAGAATGCTTTCAACAGGGAGGTTTTACTTTGCTACCTTGGTGGGTGCACGTGGTTATCACACATCATCAGAGCCATACCTAGATCAGGCAATTATTTATACAGCTCTCAAGTCCATTATTAGCTTCCTCAGTTGACTCCACAATTTCTTTTTACCTTTTTGCAGTTTAAGACGCTAGAATACAATTCCAACTTGGGCCCTTCCGTAGTTCTATATGGGACTGTACTATGCTCTGTCATGTGATAAGAGAAAGAAAAGTGAGCTGGAGAAGGGGAAATACATCACTGATTTTTTTTTTTTTCTCTAGACATTCACAGTAGAAGATCTAGAATGAAAAATTTAAACAAAAAAATGTAAATTACAACAATAATATTGACAAGTACAACTTGAACTGGTTGTTAGAATAAAGTTCATGCTATATTACAGAAATTTCACAAGTGATTGACTATAATGGAGAAAGGAATAACTTAGAAAAATAAGCCTGCCAATACTAAAGGTACCTTTTGAGTCATGTTTAGATGAAGTTCTGGTGTATATATGAAATTACCTTACATTCATATCACTGTATTTAAATTTAAAGATTGAGTAGTAAGCTGATTTAGGAGATTTGCTGTTGCTTTCACAGAGTTTTTATTAAAAATCTTCTTCAGGTTAGTAACTCTATATTCCCATGATGATCATACTACCTCACGCTAGAATTTATGTAGGTGTTCAACTAGATTAGTAATCCCAAACTCTAAAGAGGAGCTAAGACCTTCCTAACCTCTCCTGTTTCATCTCTTCTGCCTGTTTCTCTCTTTCACTGGGGTCCGGAAATACTCTACTTATTTTTTCCCTTTGATTATGCAAAGCTCATTCCAATTTCAAGTCATTTCCCCGTTGAATCCTCTCTCCACTCCATATGGACGTGGCTGGCCACTTGTCATTAGACAGCACCTCAAATCTCCACATTGGTCCTCCTCATCCACTATATTGCATTCAAACACACACATGCCCCCACACACTACACTCTCATCCTTACATAAAAATATCAACATTTTTCTTATTAATTATATATCTTCATCTATAAGAATAAAAATTATGTGGAACATTTACTTGGCCTGGCCTCAGTAGGTAGATCAGTTCCTACTTAGACTCAGATCCCAATAAGCATTTTTTGCATGCATGTCACTTTTTACCAAGAAAAAGCATAGAACTGTACTAGATACCTAGATCCCAGGGAAATGCTTTACATTTACATCAACACTGTTTTCCAAGGATTTTGTTCATTTTGGCTCACAGATATTGTCCATTTTTTATTAGCTTGTATAAAAATGAATAGTACTTACATAGGTATATTTCATTACTGCAGAGCCCTTCACAGAACTAAAAAGTATTATAGATACATTACTAAGATGGCGCAACTTTGTGTTAATATTAAGTATATGTAAGCTTTTTATTACCTGAGTATTATGTGATGTGCACCTTTACTAGTAAGGTTCATTCATTGTTGCCATTTGGTAAATATATTTAAATCAATTCCTAGATTTTGTGACTGATGATAGATGTTGACACTCACATGTACAGCAGACTTTCAGAGGCCAGAATATTTATTTGTGAATCATTGCATATTTAATTGTCAATGATTGTTTTTAGAAAGCATTTAAATTAAATATGTTCTGTATTAGAAAACTACCAAATGCCTAAGCCCAACTGCATATTTTACATTTTCCAAGGATGGTTGAAAATGTAAGATGGTAATTATCTTTTTCTGATGTGTTGGTGCTATTAAAATCGTATCATGATAACTTATCATTTACATATAAATCTTGTTAAAATTTCAAAGCCCTGTGCTGAAAATATAAGAATAAGTATATTTGATATAATTGACATAAGATTGCTATTTTCCACAATTTTTCTGTAGGTAATAAGAGAGATCCACTTTTGCTTGCCTCTTCAAACAGCATTTTGAATTCTATCAACATCACACTGCTTTTATCCCCAGTAGCTGAAGTCCCAAAAGACTATCTCACCACAAAAATAACATCTGAAATATCAACTCTATGCATATAAATTCAGTTGAAAGGAGAAAACTCTTAGAGATGTCAATTTTATTACAAACTGTTCCTTCTACAGGCAGAGATGTGAGCGTGAGAGTGTATGTGTGTAAATTAGTGTTTTTCTTTCATTTGCCATTACAACACAAGGCATAAAAGAAACATATAAATGCGAGTATAGTATAAAATCAGGAGCTGTCCCAGAAACTATATACCAATTTATACGTGAATTCTTTATTCCTTAACTTCCAAATTTGCCACAGAGAACCTAGGTTAACAAACAATTTATAGACACTCATTGTCTTAAAGGTCAACTCTTCTTTCTCTTTTTATTTATTTTTTTTCTCTTCCTTCTCTCGAAATCTTACAAGCCAATCGACCCTGTCACGCACCTCTTCCTCTGCCTTCTTTCCCCGCCCCTTCTCCACAATAAAAAATAAATAAATAAATATTAAAAATAAAATAAAATAAAAATTAAATTAAATTAAATTAAATTGACAGAAAAATCAAATCTTTTACTGATATGCAAACACTAAGGACATTTGCCATAACAAGACCAGCTATACAGGAAATATTTCAACCTGTTCTACACACTGACCATCACAAAGGACCACCAGCAAAGTAAGCACCCAGAAATTAAAGGACAGAATCTAGCTTCCACAAGGATGCAAAAGACAAAACTAACTACTGGACTTTCACTAAATAAGATGAATAGAACACTACCACAATTATCAATTATCTCAATAAATCTTAATGGCTTGAACTCCCCACTGAAAAGACACAGATTGGCTGATTGTATTAAAAAACACAAGCCATCCATTTGCTGTTGGCAGGAAACCTAGCCTCAAAAGACAAATTAAAACTCAGGGTTAAGGGTAGGAAGACAATTTTTCAGTCAAACGGAATTCAGAACAAAAGAGGAGTTGCAATCTTATTTTCAGATACATGTGGATCTAAAGCAACTAAAACAAAAAAGAACAAGATGGTCACTTCATATTGGTCAAGGTAAAAATACAACAAGAAGACATTTCAATTCTAAATATTTATACACCCAATTTAAATGCTCCCAAATTCTTGAAACAGACCTTAATTAGTCTATAACACCATAATAATAGAGGAAACACTGCTCTTACAGAGCTGGACAGATCTTCTAAACAGAACTTTAAAAATGATATAAGGGGCTTAAAGGAGACCCTAGAACAACTGTGCTTGATAGATATATATAGACCACTCCATCCCAAACCTACAGAATGTACATTCTTCTCAGCACCCCATGGAATATTCTGCAAGACTGATCATATCCTAGGACACAAAACAAACCTCAACAGAATCAAAAAGAATTGAAATTTTACCTTGTATCTTCTCAGACCACAAGACAATAAAGATGGAACTCAACTCCAACAAAAATGTTCAACCAGAACAAAGGCATGGAAATTAAACAAACTTATGCTGAATGACACTTGGGTGCAGGAAGAAATAAAAGAGGAAATCATTAACTTCCTTGAGCATAACAACAATGAAGACACAAGCTACCAAAACCTGTGGGATATAGCAAAAGCAGTCCTGAGAACAAAATTTATCGCTTTAGATGCCTACATTCGGAAAAAAGAAAGAAAAGGCAACAACAAACTCACAAGCCATCTTATGGAATTGGAAAAAGAACAATCTAAGCCTAAACCCAGTAGAAGAAAAGAAATATCCAGATTTGGATTAAACATGGCGGCTGAGTAACAGCTTCCCTGCAACTGGGCATGGGGAATCTGGGGAGACAAGATTCCAGGCATCTCTGGCCAGTGGGATCTGCCTATGATCATCCCTTTGAGGATACAGGGAGCCAGCAAGGGACTTCTGGACCCCAGGAGGAAGACAAAAACAGTGGAAAACTGGCAAGTGACTGCATGTGTTCGATTGACCTAATCACGCCGGCGACCGTGAGTACAAGCAGCACTGAGACTGCAAACTGGAAAGGCCTTACCTGTGAACTGTTTTGGTGTTCTTGGACTTGGCACTCAGTTGAGCTGCCTCGGGGAGAGCTTGAGCAGAAGTGTGGAGAACGTTGGGCACTGTCTGGGGCCCCAAAATGAGCCACTGAGCTGGGCTCAGTGAAAGCCATTGTGTGAAAAAACTGCTCCAGCAAGCCCCGCCCTCAGGGTTCCAGAGCAAGGAACGGGCAGGACAAAGTAACCTACTGACTGAGCAGCTTAAAGGCAGGGACTGAACTGCCTCACAGCCCTAATCCTTAGGGGAAGAGTGAGACAGTCTTGGCACATTGGAGCCTTGGCCTGTTGCCTTGGGTAGAGTGCCCTGACGTCACAGCTCATAGCAACCTCAAACTCCTGGGCTTGGCACCACCCAGACCTCCATAAGAGGTGTGCAGCGAACCTTGACTGGTGACCCGCACCCACTGCGGCTCCACATTCCCTGAACAGGAACTGCGGGAGCAACACAACCCTGCATCCTCCCTCCTGTGTCCTCCCAGCCTCCACACTAGCTCATCAATCTGACCAGGGACTCTGGTAACTGTGTGCCCTGTGGAGCCCGCCCTGCCTCTGTGCAGAGCCCTTCTCCTGGCCAGAGACTGCTAGAGCCTTGGGTTCTCTGTGCCAAAGTCACTGAGTGCCAGGCACAGAAAACAGTGCGCACAACGCCCAGCCCTGTTGCTCAATCCAGGTGTGTCGCACACCAGAGCTGCTTCCACAACCAGAACTCCCTAACTACAGCAGCCCCAGAGGAACTACACAGGGTCACTCCCTACAAACATCCAGCAACAATAGAGTGATCCCGCTAGGATCTAATCTTGGAGAGACACCTCCCCAACTCTGAGTACGGCCAGAGGCAACAGGGAAAAGCAATCATGAGGCGAAATCAACAGAAAAACTCTGGCAATATGAATAATCAGAGTAATCAACTCCCCCAAGGATCAATGGGGCAGAAACAACACAAGACCCGATGCACAAACAAATAGCTGAGATGTCAGAAATTGAATTCAGGATCTGGATAGCAAATAAGATCGAATTAGAATTCCAAAGGTTATCTCAAGAAT
>CAUYPK010103003.1:0-20618 GCA_963574355.1 Loris lydekkerianus
GTAATCCTAGCACTCTGGGAGGTTGAAGCAGGTGGATTGCCTGGGTTCAGGAGTTCAAGACCAACCTAAGGAAGAACAAGAACCTGTCTCTACTACTGGTAGACCCCTGTAGTCCCAGCTTCTGGGGAGGCTGAAACAAAAGGATTGCTCAAACCCAGGAGTTTACTGTGCTTTGAACTTCTTTGGAAAATAATTTTAAAGATAATAATTTTTTAAATAACTTTTTAAATATATATTTTTTAAGATAATGAGTATCTTTAAAATTTTTCACAGCACACCTAACATCCTCTCCTGGTACCTTGGCACACCAGTTGAAAATCACTACCTAATACCTTACTTTCTAGCCCATTCGGTGCATACTTTTATCTATAATAAAAAAATAATAATGAAATAAAATAAAATGAAGTTGTAAATTATTTAGCCGAATAATTCTTTCCTAAAAGAAATGCAGTTTTACTATGTTTTTCCATATTTTAAAATACATTACATGCTTATGGAGAAAATTCAAGCAACATAGGTATTCCTTTATGGATTTTAATTTTGTGGAAATCCATGTCTCAAAAAAAAAAAATCAGCTAATTTTAACCTTGCAGAACTTCAAAACACTATGAGGAAGGTAACAATGACTTCTAACTTCATCAGATAAAGTTGGGCATCTTGAACATTTTGGGCTGAGATCTTTCTAAGCATCTCTTTATGCTTGAACACTCCTAGAAAGGACATAATTATTATTTATTATTTTTTAATTTCAGAATGTTAGGGAATATACATGTTTTGTGTATGTACTTTGTTTTTGTACAGATTGTTTCCAAGTTACGTAAGGAAGCACACCGTTTCTAACAAATGAAATTATATGTATTATTTCATAATCTGCATTGAAATCAACATGTCACATAGATCTTTCCCTGCCTATGAACATAGCTATATATTATCTGTTCAAGAGTTACACAGTATTCTAATATATGGCCAGACTATAGTTTATTTAATCAATTCTGTATTAATGGATTTTTAAATTGCTGCCAGAATTTATTATTTTACAAAAATACGGTGGTGAACATTTGTGTGCCTTTGCAAATCTGACCTCTTATCTCAGGAGAAACTCTCAGGAAAATTCCCCTTATATACCAGACACTCTTGGACATACCCAAGCAGCAATAGTTTTCCTTTTCTGATGCAAAGTATCATAGAATTGACAAATGCCCACCATTAACTATGATGCTGTGGAACTACTGCAAGAATATATGTAGCCCTTTTCAGAATAAAGAATGGTATTTGCAAAAACAGAACATCTAACATTTCAAAATCCCCTGAAATCTCTTTTTCTTTTCTTTTCTTTTTTTTTTTTTTTTTTTCCCGGTCTACATGGATACAGTTTTGCTTTTGTGCATGTTATTCTATTGATCTTGGCCAAAGGGAAACGTACGTTGCATCTCACATAATTCAGCTCAAATAATGGTGGCTTTGAGTATGCACGTCTCCAAAGAAAGGCCAGTCTTATATTTTAAGGAATTATGTGTAAAGCCATAATGTTATTGTCAGATAGACCTTTACCTCTCAAGAAAGAAGAGATTTTTTTTTTTTCTGGTTCTTATTGTTAATAAAAATAAGCTGAGTATTTGGATTGCTTGTTTTTACTTGCTTTAAAAATAGTCAACAAAAGTCTAAAGAAAACATTTCCAAGATCATTGAGTTGCTTTAAAAAACTAGAATGAGGGCTTTATGCTAAAGGAGCAAGTAGACACAGTTATGCCTACTTGTTTTAAAAAGCTCCAAAGGGAAAAGAAAGAGATTGCTCTGAGATTGATGTGGAGAAGCCAAGAATCATTTAGAGCTTCCAGCAAACTGGGACAAATTCAATATGAAAAGGGGTCTTTGTTCATAATGGAATTTGAAATTCAGAAATAAAATGCAGTAAGTTGCTAGAACTCTCTGAAGAATTGCTCAGTGAGTGAGTGAGTGAGATTTGAGGAGGCAAAGAAGAGGAGGGGCAGGAAGGAGGTTTTATTAATTTCAGAAAGTTTAGAGGAAAGAGTAACTCATTTGCTAGACTTTATCTGGGGGGACAGTTCTGAATATTATACACTAAGTGTTCAGGTTACTTTCTCTCAGGTCAGCTGGATTTGTCTAATGCTCAGCTGACATCCTTGCCCTTGAATCTGACAGAGCATCAGACACCTGTACCAGAGTCTCCTCATACTGACTATTGAGTTCATTACTGAATGATAAGATTAAGAGGAATCTCTAAAAGTCACCTAGGTCTCCCATTTCCAGAAATGGCCAACTAGATAATATCCATCAACCTTTCCACCCTATCCCCACCCCCACTGAAAAGAATAAAAATGGAGCTAGTATTCTTCCCAGGAGGAAATACAATGTGTTCTGATGGGGACAGGACACACAGAGGCTCTGGGCGGCTGGCAACGTTCTCTTTCTTGTTCGGAGGTTTCCCAGGTAATAATTACATCTCTTGACCTAGGTGGTGGCTATATGTTTTTGCATTATTCTATGCTTAAGTTGTATGTCATAATAATTTCTTTTGAGTTATCTAATTTAACCCTCAACCTTTAGGCATGTAGATTTTTTGCCCACTCAAGGTGCATTTTCATTCTCTATGAATGGAAATACTATCATCCAAGCAAAACTTTCTCAAATCTTATTTCCTATTGGCTTCAGTAATATTGTACATAAAATTGAAAGCTGTAGGACCCAAGATGAAAATACTGAAAAGATTGTGCTAAAGTTTATAAGGTGACCAATTAGAATCATTTATAAGGAAAATAACCTCTAATGCCTCAACGACTCAACTTCTTTTTTTAGCCAAGAATTCCTACTCTTCTCATATAACCTCTCTAAATCCTGCATTAGAAAGTTTACTTCCTCAAATTTCCCCAGGAGTCAGAGAGTAATGATGTGGTTTTTAATAATTACGATCAAAAAACTTGAGTCCCTATATTTAGCTGAAAGATATTTAGAGAGTCATTGTTATTACAAGAATAATTTCATCAACCACAGCTGACCTTTACTGAACATTTATCATGCACAGACATTGTGCTAAGTGTTTACAAATATAACCTCATTTAATCCTACAATGGAGGTCGTGTGAGTAGTCAGTTCCATTTTTTAGGTGGAAAAGCTGAGAACCATAAAATTTACGTATCTTGCCTGATGTAAGACCTAGCATAGCTAAGGTTTAAATCCAGGTCTGCTCTACTCCAGAGTAATAGGCCATCACCACAGCTCTTTCTCCTACACAAGCAAATTAATATCAAATCTGTGGAGATTTCTTAGATTTCCGAGGGGTTTTTTCCCAAAAGAACAAATTGAGACTAATGTTTTTAAAAATTGAAATTTGGTGGGCCTTCACTGGTGTGGTAGCTCACACCTGTAGTCCTAGCACTCTGGGAGGCTAAGGTGGTGGATTGCTTGAATTCAGGAGTTCAAGACCAGCCTCAGCAACAATAAGACCCTGTCTCTAATAAAAATAGAAAAACTACTCAGGCCTTGTGATGGGCACCTGTAGTCCCAGCTACTCGGAAGACTGAGGCAAGAGGATCACTTGAGCCCAACAGATTGGGGTTGGTTGTGAGCTGTGATGATGCCATGGCACCCTACCCAGGGTGAGAAAGTGTGACTCTGTCTCCAAAAAAAAGAAAGAAAAAGAAATCTAATGGGCCATTTTCTCTTCTCTGTGGTTCTCATCTCCTTGCAGTCTCTGAGTCCACAGTTCTTCTTAAGAGTTAGTTATTCTGATTGTTTTCATTTCCATAATTATGATAGCATCTGATTAGACTGCTTTCTCTAGAATATAAATTAGTGTTATGTCTCCAAGTAAAATTGAAAATAGCCACTTTGAAGAAAATGAAAATTTCTGTTTTTTAAAATGTGAAGGTGGGATAGATTACAATAGAGCACACTTACAAATCTTTCTAGTCGATACGAGGACATCATGTCAAATTTGATTTTAATGAGACCACATGACTCAATTTCTCTGTAGTCTTAAATTCAGTGGTGTAGCAACCACAATGTAGTCAACATTAATAAATTATGTAAACAATACAAGACAGAGATATTTAACCTATAAAAATTAACCAATAGTGAGACGGGGAAAAGTCACCACTGATTAAAGTAAGGTACTAAGGTTCTCTACAAAGTTGCTTTAATTATGAAAGGCAGGATTCATTTAACCTTCTCAAAGTGGTGAATTAAATAGAGAAAAGGTCTACCACCCTGTATCCTTTAGGTTTTTAAGTGTGGCACTAACCTCTACTTTTTCTACAAAATGTGGTATTGTTTTGGCAAGAGTGTGTGTGTGAGATGTTGGTGGATGAGAGGTATGGAGCTGGTTTCAGAGGTTTTCCACTCAGCCTCACCAGCACACTATTATAGCCCTTACCCAAGCTCAAGAACCAATGTTACCATCTATGTTCTTTGCAATTAAATAGTTGGAGACTTGGGAAATTACCACTGGCAGGTGTGTGGACCTAGCCCACTGTGATCTGGACCTCATTATTTCTTAAGCTCCAGTCTAATAGGAGGACCATGATGTTTTCCTGTCTCAGGGTTTGCTCAGACCCTGGGCCCCACAATCCTTGAAGTGCTTGGCACCCTTTTCCACCATGTGCAGTTACTTGAGTAAATGGCCCTGGGCCTCTTTGGGTCTCTCTGTGCGTCGCTCCTCCCATTACTCTGTGTACTTGCCATTGCACTGTCCTTGTGCCAGGGGACCCAAGCTCTTGTTCAGTCAATGGACTATGGCTTTAAAACTGGCCGTGGTCTGGAAACTGGGCGAGGGATTATGGCTTTCTATTGCGATGGCTGCTGCCTTCAGTTTCCTGATCATACACCTTTATTCCTTCTGGTTGTACAGATTGATAAAACCTTTACTGCCTATTGTCCCTGAGGGACACCATGTTCAGGGAACCACCTGCACAGCCCCCTGTAAGTCACAACCCCGCTGCTTCTGATAATGTCATCCACTGGCTTGTCACAGAAGCACTGCCGTTTGGCCTCTTTTATTTTGCAATGTTGTCATTGCCATTGCTCTCAGGGAGCATCTCCTGTCCCTGTCCTGGCCTGCAGAAGATGGCCACCTCTGAGCTTCTTTGTGATGCTCATTTCTTGCCCCTGTGTGTGTGGCGTGTCCTCTGGGCCCTCCCTTGGAGCACAGCCATTTGGTGGCATTTCAGCCCCCACCTCTTCTTCCACAGTCTGCCATGATGACTCTGGCCTTTCCAGTTTGCTCGATGTGGGACATTGCTTTCTACAAGCTTTCCAGTGCTGCCTTTGAAAGGGTGAAGCGGGGTTTAGCACCATCTTGGGAGAAACTCTTCCTTATCTAACTTTTATAATCCGCTTCCCCCCTCCCTTTCATCAATCACCCTCAGGACACAGAGCCATTCATATGCTCTTGGCTCCAAATAATCTATGTTGGCTACATCCTGCAGCTCCTTTGAAGTATAATTCTTTTCCTCTCTTAAGAGATGCAGCACTTCCCCAGGGATGTTATATTGTGATGAACTCTAGTAAGGTCACTGGTGGGCAGGGAGAAAGATGGGGCTGGACACCAAGAGCAGCATGTGGCATCTTACATGAAACAGCATCTGTGTCTTCTTCAGATAAAGGAGATACAGCAGTGGCCTAAAACAGGAGAAGGGTGGCCGCCTATGTAGGACCAGAGGGCTCAGAGGAACCTAGGAATTTGGGATTACCCACTGTTGCAACTCAGGTATCCCCAGACCATATCACCCTCCCTCCCAACTGCAGCACGGCCTGAGTATAGTAGATCTGTCAGGACTGACAAGTCAGCCTCCTTGGGAGCTCTGATACAATTTGATGCTGCTTAGGTCCTAAGCCTATTCAGTTTTTCCTGTTTTCAACTACAGGAGATGATAATTTATTTTTATTTTATTTCATTTCATTTCATTTCATTTCATTTCATTTCATTTCATTTCATTTCATTTCATTTTATTTTATTTTATTTTATTTTATTTTATTTTATTTTATTTTTTTGAGACAGAGTCTCACTCTGTCATCCTGGGTAGAGCTGTGGCATCATAGCTCACAGCAACCTCCAACTCTTGTGCTCAAGGGATCCTCTTGCCTCAGTCTCCTGAGTCGCTGAGACTACAGGTCTGAGAATTTCTTTCTATACTACCAAGAAGGCCCAGTGGCTTTCCCTGTTAGTTTTAATTGATGATCATCAGTTAATTGATTGATCCTTAGTCATCAATTAAATGTCTACATCCTAAACTCCAAAATCTGTGGGAAAGAGAATTACAGCTGTTGAGATGTTATAGATTTTGAAATGGGAGATTAGTCTGGATTATCTGAGTGGGCCCACGGTAATCCCAGAGGTCTTGACGAAGGGGAAGCAGGAGGGTCAGAGTCAGAGGAGGAGGCTGGATGAGAGGAGCAGAGGCTGGAGTGGTCTGATTGCTGGGTGGGGCCACAAGCCAAAAAATACCTGTGGCCTCTGAAATCGGAATGGACCATATCTCACAGTCTCCAGAAAGGACACATCCTTGCCAACACCTTGATTTTAACCCACTGAAACCCATTTCAGACTTCTAACCTCCATAGCCGTAAGATAATAAATTTGTGTTGTTTCCAGCCACCATGTCTGGAGCAGCATGTTATGGGGCAATAGGAAACTAATTTGCTCACTTTTCACTATTTTTCTGCAAATTTAGCTTTGATTGCCCTCAACAACAGCCATCCAGTTTCATAGTCCTCATAATTTGTACTTCCAACCTCTCAAATGCCTGATACCTTGTAGCCCATGATGCATTCCCTTCCACCAATATCCCACCCCAGTTCACCACCACTAGCAGCTAACACTGCCACCGCATGGCAAGGGCTACTGCCAGCAGTGACGGGGACCTCAGTGCTGGCTGGTCAGCACATGCTCCAGCTCCCAAATCCCATTTTGGTTCCTGCTTCCTTGAACCACTTCTGGTGGCAACTGTTGCAGACCAGGATCTGCAGGAAACATACTGAGACAGAGATTTGTGAGTGTGAAATGCACTGGGGAGAGGCCCAAGGATGGCAGGGAAGGAAATGGAATCACGATGCAGCAAAAATAAGAGCCTCAGTGGATCCCATGAGTGCTCTCCAGAGGGAACGGCTCTTCTGAGTTGTTGCCGAGGGGGACAGGAACGCCAGTCTTTGTCTCTCTCTCTGCCAAGAAATTACTGGGAAAGGGGGGTCTTGGTCTGTTTGGATAGCGTAAAAAAAAAGTGCCATACACTGGGTGGCTTATAAACAACAGAACTTTATTTCTCACAGTTCTGGAGCCTGTGAAGTCCAAGATCAAGGCTCCAACAGACCTAGTGTCTGTTTAGAGCCCATTTCTCAGGAAGAGCACCATGTAGCTGTGTCCTTCTGTGGTGGAAAGGGCAAACAAGCTCCCTTGGCCTCTTTTATTATATAAAGGCACTAATCCCTTTCATGAGGGCTCCATCCTCATGAACTAATCCCTTCCCAAAGGCCCCCACCTCCTAATACTATCAGCTTGGGGGTTAATACTCAACATATGATTTTTGGAGAAACACAATAACCTTGGGTAAATGGCTGTCTTCAGCCTGAGGGTAATACCCACAGAGGGACTCAGCTAACAGCTGTTAGATCCCAACATGCTCAGCAGCTGGAGAGTGAGCACTCAGTCCTACCTGGAGATGGGTGGGAGTTAGGGTGGCGGGAAGTCACGCACTGACCCCCTTGTGTGTGTGTAGATACAAGCATGGATATCTATGCATATAGACACACCTGAACTAAGTGTGTCTTCAGTGTGTGATTGTAAATATAGAAGCATTCACAGTAATTTTTCCAAATAGAAATGTCGTAAGCCTGCACCCATGAGTCCAGTTCTAACGTTTTCATTGCTGTCTTCCTACAAAGCACCAGACCCATCAGGCGTGTTCATATCATGTTTGCTTTGCTGGAATATAACCGTCTCCCCATACTGTCTTTTTGAGTTTGTGTGTGTGTTGTGTGTGGGGTGTGCATGTGTGTAAGAGAATGGATAGGTGTGATGTGTAATGTGAGAACGTGTGAGCATGTGGTGAATGTTGTGAGTGAATGTGGTGTGGGGGTGTCTGTGCCGTGTGATCTGAATTGCCACCCGCCCTTCTGAGTATCCTGCCCTGTCAGACTTCAGCCCCCTCATCTGTCATGGCTCTGGTGGTGTCCAGCTCTGCTGAGCAAAGGCCACTACCCCGCCCGCCCCCTGCCTGCTGCCATCCCGGGGTCTCCAGCTGCTCTTCCAAGGTGCCCCTGCAGCCCCACTTTGCCTGGAATTCTCACTCTTGCTGTTCCTGGCCCTCACCCTCTAGGCTGCCACTCCCCCAGGGTGGGTGGCCAGTCGTGTGTGTGTCTCTCTCTCCAGCACGGAAACTGCATGCTCCCTTATCACTCCTGCCCCGGGAGAGACTCGTCTCACAGAAGATTATGCTCCTGGGAGGCCAGTTCATTCCTTTGTGTTGAGTCCTTCGTCTTCACGTCATCTGGGGGAAGGGGAAGTCCCCAATCCATCACTCTTTGCACATGTGTACGTGCACACACACACAGGTCTCATGTACACGTGCACAAACATATCTGGCCCAGACCTCCCGGCTCCCTCCAGCACCCGTGCCTTGTCCCTGGTCTGACCTACCCTGTCTTGGGTCTTCCTCATTGGTGACTTTCTCAGGGTGCTCCTGTCTTTCCCTAAAGTCCGCCATCACCAACCCCACAGACATGTCTTGAACCTGAATCCTAAACAGAGTTCAGGTTTTTTTTCTTCTCCTCTTTTTAGGCTGCAGGAAATCCAGGGCCTGTGGCCATAACTGTGTTTAAGAATTGGGCCTGCGGTGAAGGTCGAAGATTGCCCTGAGCACAGAGCCTCCTGGCAGGACTGTTGCCCAAGGCCACCTCCAGGAGAACTTGCTGCAGCCCACTGCTGAGGGTCAGTGCCCAGGATGAAAACTGCTTAAAGCCAAAATAATCTTTGAAAAATCCCTATCACTTAAAATCTGCTATGAAATAAATGTAGTACCATCACTCAGAAAGTCCAGCATTGAAACAGCTAGTGCTATTTCTTAGTTGAAGAGCAATTAAATTAATTGGCTTCTGTTTGGGGCTATTTTATATCAAAATAATCACCAGCACGCCACTAACTCTGTCTTGAACTCCGGAGTGATGTGCAGCGAGGTGAGAAGCTTGCACTGCAGGCACCCAGTAACCGCAGTGGGTGAGAGAAACTAAAATCCACATCTGTCATCTCACACTCTGTGCCCCACGCTCAGCGATGGGAAGGGGATGCGACAATTTATAGTCACGTGAAAAAAGTCAAATAACTGTGCGGTGCGAATGCAGTTTACACGAAAAAGAGATCAGAAGAAAATACATTTTTTAAAAAAAGACTATTAATTCTGTATAGTGAGAGCATGGAAAACTTTATTTTATTTTAATTACACTATCTTAGTCTGTTTTATGCTGCTGTAACAGAATACCTGAGGCTGGGTATCTTCATAAGGAAAAACGGTTTATGTGGGTCACAATTCTGATAGCTAGAGGGTTCAAGATTGGGCACCTGGTGAGGGCCTCGGGCTGCTCCCACTCACGGCAGAAGGTGGCAGGAAGTATGCAGGGCTCACAGACCAGAGGAAGCCGGGGTGGGCGCCAGGCTCTTGTTAATAACTAGCTCCTTGGGAGCCAACACAACAAGAACCCTGTCCCCTCTGAGGGAGGGTATTCATCTATTCCTCAGGGAGCTACCTCCCACTAGGCCCCGCTTCCAACATCGGGATCAGACTTGAACATGAGCTTTCAGAGACAAATATCCAAACCATAGCACACTTTTTAGTAATTTCCAATGTTTATAATAAGAATGCATTTTTGAAAGTTTTTTATTCCTGATTATAAAAGTAGTACGTGATAATTATAGAGAAATTGGGAAATGCAAATAAGTGTATAAAAGAAAACAAAGGTCATCCTACCACTCCATCACCTGGAGAAAGTGACTGTTAACATTTTGGTATATTTCATTTTCATTTTTCCTGTGGACCAGATATGAATGGATAGGTGTAAAACTCAAGTTCATACTGGATGTTCAATCAGGCCTGTTTTGTTTTGTTGGATTTTTCATGTAACATTGTATGGAAAGCATTTTTGCACATCCTTAAAATTGAAAACAGCAGTTTTTTTGTGTTGAAATAGAGCCTCACTCTGGTGTCCCAGGCTAGAATCTCATGGTATCATCACAGCTCACAGCAGCCTCAAACTCTTCAGTTCAAGTGATCCTCCTGCCTCTGCCTCCCAAGTAGCTGGGACTTCAGGAAAACACCACAATGCCTGGTTATTTTTTCTATTTTTAGTAGAGATAGGGTCTCACTATTGCTCAGACTGGTCTCAAACTCCTGAGCTCAAGAAATCCACCCGCCTCAGCCTCCCAGAGTACTAGCATTACAGGTATAAGCCACCACCGGGCCTGGCCAAAAACACCCTTTTTAATGAAGGCAGAATATTATAGTATTCTTCCCTGTGGCTAGACGTGAAGATTATATCCAGTTTTTTGATATTATAAATAGTAATAAAACGAATAAAGTTATATAAGATTCTTTCCATGGGACAGATGGCAAGTAATGGGATGTGAATGCTGTGAATATGAATATATAAAATATATGTTACATTAAAAATATCAACCTCTCATGTTGTCCAAAAAGGCCTGCAAAGTGGGCAGCGCCTGTGGCTCAGTGAGTAGGGCACAGGCTCCATATACCAAGGGTGGTGGGTTCAAACTCAGCTCCTGGCCAAACTGCAACAACAAAAAAATAGCTGGGCATTGTGGCAGGTTCCTGTGGTCCCAGCTACTCAGGAGACTGAGGCAAGAGAGTCACCTAAGCCCAGGAGCTGGAGGTTGCTGTGAGCTGTGAAGCCACAGCACAGCACTCTATCCAAGATGATAGAGTGAGACTCTGTCTCTAAAAAAAAAAAAAAAAAGACCTCCAAAGCATTGGCTAGCAGCAGTAGATTTTGAAGAAATATGTCATCTCTCTCTTATCCCAGACATCAGCAGCCAGCAGGCCATTTTTCTTTTCCTATAAGTAGAAAGGTGGTAGGCTGAGAAAATCCTTTTTGGTAGCATGGAAGAGAAATATATATAATGGCTGTTTCCAATATAGGAGATTCCTGGGCGAATCCTCCTGCCCTGCTGCTGAAGGAGGAGTTTTGCTCTCCCTGGAGGGATGATATGACACAGCAGATAAAGCATCCTTGGAAAGAGAGGCCATCTTATAGCCGTGATCTCCAAACAAAGCAGCAGCCAGTGGGACGACTGACCTGTCTCCCTCCCTGGCTAGACTAGAGAGAGCCTGGGCACCCACGCTGCAGGAGATGATTGCCCTCAGGAGAAACCATGCATGAGGAGAGATTTCTTTCAGACTTGGGTCCATGCTGTGCTTTGCATCATTCATGCCACTTTGCTAACATATGCAGAGAAAATTATTGGTTCAGGCTGAGAGAGAGTGCTGCACTGGGGAGCAGTGAGCCCCTCTTCTCCAGAGAAGCACCTTGATACACATCTCAAATTCATTTCATCCTGTGTCAACAGGCACGTTTCACATTTGAGAAAACAGTTCAAACTGCGTGTGAATAAAAACTGAGAAAGAAATAGTGACATTTCCTTATTTGGAATTTTTTAAAAATTCAAATAATTCTAAGAAATGATTTTGAGGGATTTGAGATAAACTTTAAACTTTCTCTCTGCATTAACAGTGAAAGCTACAGAAAAGTATTTTCAGGGGCAGCGTCTGTGGCTCAGTGGATAGGGCGCTGGCCCTGTGTACTGAGGGTGGCCGGTTCGAACCCGGCCCCGGACAGCTAAAACAGCAATGAGAATTGCAACTAAAAATAGCCAGTGTTGTGGCAGGCGCCTGTAGTCCCAGCTACTCGGGAGGCTGTATCAAGAGGGTCGCTTAAGCCCAAGAGTTTGAGGTTGCTGTGAGCTGTGATGCCTCGGCACTCTACCGAGGGTGACAAAGTAGGACTCTCTCAAAAAAAAAAAAAAAAAAGTATTTTCACTAAGAGGGTAAAATAAGATGTGTTTTTAAACACTCTGGAAATAAAACATTTAGTAACTAATATCCATGGAGTACTATTTCCTACAGAGGATGTGAATGGATTATGTTTGGATAATTTTATTTTAATAAGCGGTTGCAAAAAATATTAAATGCATGCTTTCTAGTTTCGGCAAACTTCTCTCCCTGTAAAAACAGGGACATTAAACCTTAGCAGTAGACCACATTATTGATTATAATAATGGACATGATAGGTGTTATAAAAAACGGCTTTTCTTTGAAGACAGTGACGGCCAACCACGGCCCTTCCTCTCTCTGCACAGCTAAATTAACAGACTCTCCCATCAGTCATGTTGAATGTGTTGAACTGCTTCTTATGTCAGGTTGCTACAGCACTAACCTATTAGAGCTCCTGTCATGTTCCTCCTTTTTTTCTTTTTTCTTTTTAACCAGATGTTCTCAAAAGAAAGCAGAGTTGCAGAGTTGTGAAAGAAACGTTTGTCAAGCTGGTTTTGATCAAGGGACCACATTTAAAGATATAAAAGTTGGTACAGGGTAAGACTTAAAAAATGTCCAGGAGGAGGAAAATGAGTTCCAAAAAGCAATGAAAGGGACTCATTTGCACATTAATATCCTACCGATATAAATAACAGTATTGGTAGGAAACTCACACCTGTACTTCTTTAGAGAGAATCACAAGCTGTTCATTCATGTATATTTGACTCCCAAAATAGCACAGTGGGTTAAGAATTTATTATCTGTGTTCTTAAACTGAGAAAACCAAAAAGGGTTAACTGAGTTATTTAAAAAGTCGCAAAGCTAATTAATGTCAGAACTGGAACTGGAATCCAGGGCGTCTATCTGCTTCTGGCTACATAAATATGCATATCTACTATCTACTTCTACTTGTGTTTATCTGCAAATTATACAGCTCAATTCAAATAATATTTCTTCACCACTTAATAAACCTTAGAAGTCTAGTTCTGATCCTGTAATTCCCCCCAAATACTTTCACATCCTCATCTCTATATTCTCAGCAAAGTGTACTAAGCAAGTGGTCAAAATCCTATGATTTTCATTTAAGGGCTGAGGAAGAAGAAAAATGACTCGTGTGAGGTCAGATGAGCTAAAAGGTGACCCAGAGCTCCACAGAGTTGAGGTCTCCTGAAACTGTCCTGGGTTCTGTGAACTATGCCAGTGGCTCGTGGGTAAGGCTGAGAAAATTATGTACGGCTAACATTCCTGTCCTTGTAGAGTCCAAATACCCTATGACAGTCTGTCACTCGGGTTTGTGTTTCAGTGTGTGCTTTAGTGAATTCACCATTGGTTTCTTATACTCATCCGTTTGGGATCTTGCCACTTCCGCTATTATCCCCCATCTGTGTATCAACTGTGTTCCTTTCCTGTCCGGCCCATGGTGAAGCTGAACTGAGCATAGTTTAATACTTGGAGATGGGCTAAGTTTAGAACTTCATTCCTGGGTGGTGCCTGTGGCTCAAAGGAGTAGGGCGCCAGCCCCATATCCTGGAGGTGGCGGGTTCAAACCCAGCGCTGGCCAAGAACTGCAAAAAAAAAAAAAGAGAGAGAGAGAGAGAAAGAACTTCATTCCAAGTGGTCTGTCCTGTCACTCCATGCTAACTACCTTCATGAGCACGTGCTGTGTGCCAGGCACTTGGTTAAGTGTTTTATATACATCTACTTAGTGAATCCTCATGATACTATCACTATTATTTCTATCAAATTGGTTGAAATTAACTTGCCCAGGTTATAACGTTGGAAAGTGACCAAGCCAGGATCCGAGCTCCTCAGTCTGTCTCCCAAATCCTGATATTTAACCATCACACCCCTTTCCTTAAGTCTCTACCCTGAAGCCATGTGATTGGCAATTTTGTTAATCTGTGAATCTCTAAATAAGAATGACACTTTGTCTTCTGGTGCAGATAGCTGTCTCACCTTTGTCACCCCTTCTCAGTTCAGTTCTCTCCTTTATGCAACAATCATTGCTGGATAATGTTCAATCCAACAGGTAGAACCCAGTGCCGGTTTTCATTTTCTAAGAAACCTCATGAACGCGGTACGGTATTTCTCTTGTGTAAACTGGTATCTGCTCTCAGGCTCCTCAAGTCTCACTGTGGGTCCCCAGTGCTGTGCTGACCCTGCAAGGCAGTATATGCTAACCTGCCTACTCTTTCAGCTTCTGTTCCTTCAGAGCACAGCCATCTGTCTGCGTTCTACAACTTCTTTGTCATTGTCAATGATGTCTGAAACATTAGTCATTTGGTGAGGTGAAAGAGTCTCCCAGATGTCCATGTATATACTATGACGTAGCTTTTAAAAGCCCCTATTGCATTCTCAAACACAACCGCATAGAAAAAGGTAAAACAGGATTGAACATAAGGCATAGGTGGACTTCGTAGTGGACGTGAAGAATTGGTAAGTTTGAGACTCAGCTGGTAAACTGGAGACTCGAAAGACCTAAACTTACTAAAAAGTTTCCAGGATACAGTTCTTCTAATGGTTTCCAAATGCTTTCCATGGGATCTAGGAATGCACGTTACAGATTCTTAGGCCATTTCCTTCCCATTTCCTGCGGATTAAACCTCGGCGCACTCTACTGCGCCTTGATCTTAAACACACACATGGGGTTTTCATTAGCTGTCCTTGGAGTTTTTAACTAGAACTTGCTTTTACAATGTGAAGATTACTCTTTGATATGGTTAATGTTTTATTTAATGTAAGATAGTTAGCATTGATTACCACTATAAGCGGACATGGGTACATGAAATCTACACTGGACATTGAAAAGCCATGTTGCAAGGACCATGTTTTAAATTAGTCCAGCAATGTATAGAAAATATCTATTAGAGCAGGCTAGAGATAGAAAAACTGATATCGCAGGGTTGTTTCTCATTGTGCAACACAGCATCTTTTGCTCTGAGAGTTACTAAAGGTTTCCATTGCCTTTAAAGTCAAGTTCCCACCCCCGATGGCTCAGCCTCACCCCGACCAGCTCCTTTTAATTTAAAGGTCTTTCCTAAAATAAATACATAAATAAATAAAGGTCTTTCCGTGGACTTTTAAGTTTTCTTCTCCTGGGCAGGATGCTCTGGACTCAAGACCATTCCCCTGTAATGGAGAAGGATTTCACCACTGGTAACTGCTTGGCCGTGGGTCAGAGACGATGTGTAAACCCCGAGCTGGGTCCTTTAACTCCCACCCACCTTTCAGTTTCACAACACCCCTGCACTCAGCTATCCAGAGCGCCATGAGAGGGGCCACTGTCCCATCCACGGAGGTCCCATTGCTGAGAAAAGCTGGAACCCTAATAGCTTTGCGGCCTCTCAGGACATGAGGCGCCACGGAGCCTGGGCCGCCGCACTGAGCAGACTCAGAGGCTACCGCCGGCTGGGGCTTTGCCGGGCTGGCCTGGATGCCTCTTGCAGGACGGTCGGGTCTCCTATCCTGGACCAGGTGGACGTTGGCACTTGTTTGCTGCCAGGTGTGATAAGGGGGTGGAAAGGTAGAACTCTGAAACTGAAAACCCCAGGGGTTAGAATATTCCTTCAAGTTCAACCTTTGAAGGGAAAACTGTGGTGGTATATGGGGTGTTAAGACTTTGTAGAGGAGAAAGAGAGAGAGATCTTCGGGGCCACTCTACCTGCATGTCAATTGTCTCAGTTCTGCATCACCAGATGGATCTTCAGCCTTTTTCAGCCCCCATCCCCGGCCCTCCTGCCCAGCAGTGCCTGAAATACTGTTGAGGGTGATCAGGCGGGAAGAGCAAGTGTGTCCCATTCCAAGCAGCTCTTTTGCAAATGCTGGGAACTCAGTTTGGAGGAAGTGGGGGGGAGGGGACAAGAAATAAGAAGAGTGCCCAGAACACAAAAAATGAGAATAAAGGGAGTATAGGAATTAGCCTAAATGATTAAATAATTTCAGACTACTTTGGAATGTCATCCACTTGCTATGACTGATAGTATTGAACAGCACAGGATATGTGTCTATGTTAGGAAATGCCCACTGAACATTTTGGCCAAGAAAAAACTTGATGTGATTTCCATTCTTAGCAAGTGTCTCTTCTTGCACATTAAACCGTATTAAAAGTGGACTTAACAACGTATGTGGAGAACCAGGCCTTCTTCTTTGCCTTTTAATTTGATCAAATGGCTTTGAATGAAGTCATCTACAGGTTTACAGCAAGGTCACACTGGTACAGACAAATTTGAAGGATCAAAAGCAACTTGTTTTACATATGGCTGGATTGGAGATAGCAAGACACACTATGGACAGAGACCTCTCTGAACACGTCCAAAGGGATGTACACCATGGCCTCCTGGGAGGTCTTGCTGCTGAAGAATCAGCCATGCTACCAAAAACGGGGTCTGTAAGTCTGTGTAACATTTCTTCAGATCTACAATGGGAGCTGTTTGACCTACTCAACAAGAAGGCCAAGCTTCATGTGCTGAAAGATGGCGAGCAGCAGGTGGTGAGGCTGCAGGAGATGGTGAGCAGCAGGTGGTGAGCAGCAGGTGGTGAGGCTGCAGGAGCACCTGGTTAACTTTGCTGGTGACGTCATCAAGATGGTCAACATGGGCAGCACGTGCAGAACCTCTGGGCAGATGTTTTCTAACTCAAACTCCTCCTGTTCCCATGCCTGCTTCCAGATTCTTCTTCAAGCAAAAGGGAAACTGCATGACAAGTTCTCTTTGGTGGATCTGGCAGGAAATGAGCATGGTGTGGACACTTCCTGTGCTGACTAGCAGACCTAAATGGAGGGTGCAGAAATCAAAAGAGTCTCCTGGAACCGAAGGAGTGTATCAGGGCCCTGGGACAGAGCAAGGCTCACAACCCATTCCATGACAGCAATCCAGCTCAGGTGTTGAAGGACTCACGTATCAGGGAGAACTCAAGGACTCTCATGATTGCCATGATCTCACCAGACATAAGCTTCTGTGAATAGGCTTTAAACACACTGAGATGTGCAGACAGGGCCAAGGAGCTGAGCCCCCACAGTGGGCCCAGTGGAGTGCAGCCAACTCAAATGGAAACAGAAGAGATGGAAACCAGCTCTAGTGAGACCCTGATGACAGGCAACTTCTCCAAGGAAGAGGAATAACTGTCTTTCCAGATGTCCAGCTTCAATGAATCCATGACTCAGATCAGGGAGCTGGAGGAGAAGGCTGTGGAAAGAGCTCAAGGAAATTATACATCATGGACCAGCCTGGCTTGAGGTGTCCGAGATGACCAACCAGCTGGACGGCAACCTGCAAACCTTTGTGAACAAAGCAGAATCTGCCCTGGCCCAACAAGCCAAGCGCTTCTCAGCCCTTAGAGATGTCACTGAGGCCTTTCACCTGGCCATGCAGCTGAAAGGGCAGGCTGGAGACAAATTAGCAGCAAGCCACAGCCCCAGTGACCACTGCAAAGAAAGATCTGTTTGTTTCACCAGCCTCTTCCTCTCCTCCTATGAACATTGGGCACCGCGTGGTCTGGTCAAGATCAGAGCTGGGACAGGCTTTGGTAGACGCCACGTTATGGAGGCATCTGGATCCAGCGCAGCTGGGGAAGTCATCTACAGGTTTACAGCAAGGTCACCCTCAAGGGAACAAGTAGGAAGGAGGCTTTAGTTAGCACAGTGCGTTGTGCTTCTCTCCCTCTGGAGGGGAGTGCTCCCTGTGCAGACTTCCCCGTGCGGCAGCATCCTGCCATGTGGACTGGCTGCTGAAGGAGGGCTCTCTGCTGTTGTCGTGGTTCTGGGGGGAGAGAAAGAGCCTGTAGTCGGTCCCTCTGCTGGCTCTGGCCTGCCTTCTATCCCTCTGGTCTGAATACTGATGTGTCCTGTACTTTAAGAAATGTTTCTGGGACCTCTTCCTCCCTTGCTGTTTCTTGAGGCCCAAGAGATCCTTATGGATTTCTGCCTTATGTGTTCATACATTGTGTGTAGCAATAAAGAAAGAAGAAAAAAAGAGCTCAAGAAAGCCAGCCTGGAGGACAGCCATGCAGCTGACTGTAGTGTGAGCAAGTTGTTCCTGCAATTGCACAGGCAGCCTTGGACACAAACAGCCCTACTCAGATGACCCCAGAGCCCATGAGGAGGTGGCTCAGTCCGTGATGAATCTAGATCTGGCCATAGGAGAGTCCTGGCCAGAGGTGAGCCCCAAGCCAGTGACCACTCCCAGGCACCAGGACTCCCAGGCCTACAGGTTTCCTCCCCTGTTTGTATCATTCCTACCGAGAGAAAACAGATACCCATGTTCCTTTCATTAAAATAATCAGAGTTGTGCCCAGAGATTTAAGCTGAGTGGAGGTCCTGGGTATAAGTGCAGCTGAAGATCTGAAAGGCAGACTAGGTATGAAGCTACTAAGGTTTTTAATCAAGATTCAAGGCTGGGTGTGGCAGCTCATGCCTGTAATCCTAGCTCTCTGGAAGACCGAGGCAAGAGGATCACTTCAGCCCAGGAGTTTGAAGTTGCAATGAGGTATGATGAGGTCACTGCCCTCTAGTCTGGGCTATAGAGTGAGACCTTGTCTCAAAAAAAAAAAAAAAAGATTCAACATCAATGCAGAGGCACAGCTGTCTCCATCTGGAAATTGGGAAGAAAATCCCCAAATTCCAGTGTAGATGGGTCTTTGCTATACATCCTCTAGAGAGGGAATGGCTGTGAATACTAGGGAAGGGGAGCCTGCTGTTCACTGTCCCTAACTTCTGCCAGGTGAGGACAGTGAGTTGCAAATATTGGTCTCATGACCACGTATCACTCATGAAAATTGCTGAGGCACTCCTGTTGATATGAGTTTTATCTATCAGTATTTACTGTCTTTAAAATTAAAACAGGAAAAATTTTAAAAATCAGTTTATTTAAAATAGTAATGAGCCCCTTACTTGTTGACATTTTCATGAAAAATAACTGCATTTTCCAAAACAGAAGAGTGGCATTGGTTTACAGTTTTGCAAATCTCTTTAATGCATTCTTTTATCTCTTTTGACCTTCATTCTGTGATATCATCTGTCATATAGCCTCAAGAAGCCTTCACTCAGGGAGAATGAGAGTGAAAAGGATAAATGACACGTTGCCATTCCTATGGAGATAGTTTTGGCTTGGCAACAGCCTGAAAAGGTCTGGGGAAGCCCAGGGTCCCCACCTGGAGAACCTCTGGACGAGGTGGTTTGGAGGAGCACGCTGACCTCCTCAGGGAAACAGTCGGGATGCTTGAATTTAGCCACTGCCCAGGAGTACCTAGAGAGGAGGGTTTTCTGAGATAATATTTTGATAATATTAGTGCAGGAAAACTTGATACAATTACAAGAATTGTTTCCCAAAAAAATGAATTAAAAAAAAAAAAAAGAATTGTTTCCATGAGAGAACATGCTTCCTAAATTGGCTTCCAGTGTAAGAATTTAGGCTGAGAGGCGAGTATTCAGTCTTTGGTTTCGTAATACTCTAGTAAGACAGGAATTGTTTATCAAACAAAAATCCTTGCCCATTTTTGGGGGGGTCTTTGCAAATTTTCTGGCATGAAAGTCTCCTGATTTCTCTCAACCTCCTTGACTACTCTTTTCAATTTTCTTTTTTTTTTATTTTTTAATTATTTTTTTTTCTATTAAGTCATAGCTGTGTACATTGATATGATCATGGGGCATCATACACTAGTTTCACAGACCAGTTGACACATTTATATCACACTGGTTAACATAGCCTTCCTGGCAATTTCACAGTTATTGTGTTAAGACATTTACATTCTACATTTACTAAGTTTCACATAGAGCCTTTTAAGATGTTCTGCAGGTGTAATCCCACGTATCACCCTCCCTCCACCCACCTCCACCTTCCCTCCCCTCCCTTTCCCCCTTCCCCCTATTCTTAGGTTATAACTGGGTTATAGCTTTCACGTGAAAGCCATAAATTAGTTTCATAGTAGGGATGAGTACATTGGATACTTTTTCTTCCATTCTTGAGATACTTTACTAAGAAGAATATATTCCAGCTCCATCCTTGTAAACATGAAAGATGTAAAGTCTCCATCTTTTTTAAGGATGCATAATATTTCATGGTGTACATATACCACAATTTATTAATCCATTTGTAAATTGATGGACACTTGGGCTTTTTCCATGAATTAGCAATTATGATTGGGCTGCAATAAACATTCTGGTACAAATATCTTTGTTATAATGTGATTTTTGGTCTTCTTGGTAGTAGAGGAATAGTAGAGGAATTATAGGATTGAATGGCAGGAGGAATCACGCTACCAGATCTCAGACTATACTATAAATCGATAGTGATCAAAACAGAATGGTACTGGCACAAAAACAGAGAAGTAGATGTCTGGAACAGAATAGAGAACCAAGAGATGAATCCAGCTACTTACCATTATTTGATCTTTGACAAGCCAATTAAAAACATTCACTGGGGAAAAGACTTCCTATTTAACAAATGGTGCTGGGTGAACTGGCTGGCAACCTGTAGAAGACTGAAACTGGACCCACACCTTTCACCATTAACTAAGATAGACTCTCACTGGATTAAAGATTTAAACTTAAGACATGAAACTATAAAAATACTA
>CAUYPK010103004.1:0-31805 GCA_963574355.1 Loris lydekkerianus
AGTTAAAGTCTCCATCTTTCTTTAAGGCTGCATAATATTCCATGGTGTACATATACCACAATTTATTAATCCATTCGTGGATCGATGGGCACTTGGGCTTTTTCCATGACTTAGCAATTAGGAATAGGGCTGCAATAAACATTCTGGTACAAATATTTTTGTTATGATGTGGCCTTTTCATGGCATTCATACCAGGAGCTCATAGTGCTCATTTGTCCCAGGGACTAGTGATGGTAACTTGTATCTTATGGCTGAGATGGGGTCTTCTGGTCTCTCTACTTCTCTTCATTTCTTCCTATAGCTCTTGAGTTTTCATCTGGTATCATTTTCCTTACCCTGGAGGATGTTCATACTTTGTACTGCAGATTGTCTGTTAATGAATTCTGTCACTTTTGGTTGTCTAAATGTCTTTAATTCAACCTTATTTTTCTTTAAATGGGGTTTCTCTTTTATTTATTTATCGGGTTAATGTGAGGATAAAAACAATTAGGTTCCAATATTTGCATCTGTTAGGTAGAGTCCCTCTAATAGTTGTGTCCTGCACCCAGGAGGCTTGCCATCTACCCCTACATTGTGCCCATTAAGTGGGAACCAATCCCTTCTTCTCTTCCTTTCTCCCTCTTCCTCTGTTTCCCCTCCCCCCAGCTTGAATTGAATCGAGTTTTTCTCTTATGTGAACGTGTATTAGATCGTCTTCTGGCTTCCTGTTAGTATTGAGTACTTTGGACATTTGCTTTTTCATTCGTGTGATACTTTACTATGAAGAATGTGTTTCAATTCCATCCAGGTTAATTCAAAAGTTATAAAGTCACCATCTCTTTTATAGCCGAATAGGATTCCACAGTATACATATACCACACTTTGTTAATCCATTCCTGAGTTGATGAACATTTAGGTTGTTTTCACATCTTGGCAATTGTAAATTGAACTGCAATTAACAATCTAGTGCAAATGTCATTATGAAAAAACGATTTTTGTATTCAACTTTATTTTTAAGGACATTTTTGCTGAATACAAATATTTTTGTTGACAGCTTTTTTTCTTTCATCACTTTGATGATGTTATTCAATTATCTGGCTCCCATTGTTTATGGTGAGAAGTCAGTAACAGGTCCATGACTCGTTCCTCTGTAAGTACTGTGTCCTTTTCACCCTCTGACTGCTTTTAGAATTTTCTTAGGTTTTCAGAACTTTGTGTGTCTGAATGGCATTATTTTTATATTTATCCTGATTTGGGTTTATTGAGAATATTGAATAAATTGTGTTTTTCATCAAATTTGGGGAATTTGGGCCATTATTTCTTCAAATATTTATTCTGCCTCAATTCCACACCCTTTGCCTTATAAGACTCCAATTACATGTGTGTTACACCTTTTGAGACTATTTCATAGTCTGTTCATCTTCTTTGAGTCTTTTTCCTCTGTGATATTCCAGTTAATTTCCATTGATCTGCTTCCTGTTTACTGACTCTTCCACTATCTCCAACCTACTGTTAAACCTTCCAACGAATTTAAAAATTTAAAATTTCAATTATTATACTTTTTGGTATTAAAATTCACACGTGAATATATATATATTTCCATACATATTCCATCTGGGGGCTGAGCTTTCCTATAAATTCACTGATTAGGACCATATCTTCCTTTAATTATTTGAACATATTCCTAATAGTCGCTTTAAAAGTCTGCTAAATCTAACATCTGGGTCATTTTAGGTCTAGTTTCTGTTTCCATAGACTGCTTTATCCTTGCCTGGGTGTCACATTTTCCTGTTTTCTTGTATACCTAGTGCTTTTTTAAAAAAATTGAATACTGTAAAGTGTGGCTTATATGTTGTGAAACTCAAGATTCTGTTACCTTCCTCTGAAGAATGTTGATTCTTGTTTTAGTAGGCAGTTCAATTATTGGCGGATGAACTTGAACTTGCTTAGCTGGGTTTCGTATTTTGTTCCTGCAGATCTGTGGAAAAATCCAAGATGTTCCCCAAGATCCACCACTTTGGCATGACTCAATCCTTCCCTGTACTGTGTGCAGCCTTATTGTCAGCCAAGGACTCGCAGGGCTCCCCAGGTGGAGTCCTGAGGACAGCTGCCTGATGGCTCCCTCTTCTCTGATGCTATGCTCCATACATGCCTGCTGCTTTCTACTGTCCCTCACTTTCAACTTCACCTCTTCAGCTCTGGACCTCTGTGTCCTGCCCAGACGACTGCACTTTATGCCACAGTGATAAAACTGTCTATGGGAAAGCATGGAGCAATTGTGGGATTCGCCTCATAGGTTTCTCTTCTCTCAGGGATCCAAGTTATGAACTGCCTGTTTTCCATTGCCTAAAACAGTTGCTTCATACATGTTGTCCAGATTCATAATTGTTTATGGCAAGAGGGCTAGTCTGGTATCAGCTAATCCATAATGTCTAGAACTGGAAGTCACAAGTAATATTTTTTTCAAGACAGGATCTTGCTATATTGCCCAGGCTGACCTGTATGTAACTCCTGGTCTCAGATGATCCTCCTGCCTCAGCCTCCTGAGTTGCTGGGTTTACAGGTATGACCCAGTGTGGCCAGTTCACAAGTAATTTCTAATGTGGGAGGTAACACTTGCCTGCACATCTTGATCCCCCAACACCCTCCTTGACCTACTGGGGCCAGCACTGCATTTTTCCGCCTGGACACATCTTGGCCCAGCTTCCATGATGCTCTTCTCTCCTAGCTTGCACACCCCTCCGCTTACTCCTCCTTGGTCTCTTTAATCACCCCTTCCTCAGACCATCTCCTTTGTGCTGCATCCCCTGGAGACCCGCATGGATGCTTTTCTCTCCTCCTGGTGACTTCACTAGGCTGCCGCTCATCCTTCCTTCTGTCAATTCCCCAGTCGGTGCCTTCTATTTGTCTCTGTATTTGGGTATCCAGGCACTATTTCTACCTGATATTGCAGCCAATGGACATTTACATTTCTTCAGTAGGATTTGGTATCTTTACCCCAAACCTGATCCTCTTCATTTTCCCTCTGTCCTGCCACCCATATGCAAAAACAGAAGTGTGCATGCAGCCCTGGTTCCCCTACTACCCACATCTCACTTGCAGTGGGCCTCAAATCTAGATTCCGAGATCCTATGTCAAAGGGAAAGGATGCTCCCTTTCATCCTCTACCAGTAAGTGGTAACTGCTGTTAGCACAGGTAGTAGCCACAAAGGTGAGGTCGCTGTGTAGGTTGTTTCCAGGGTGTGGTGGAACAGAAGCTGGGTCTGGCCCCAGGCAGTTTTTCTCTAGGGACGGAGGCAGTGTTGGGGAGTGAGGAGGTGTTGAGTGTTCAGGAGCTGCCTGGGAGCCCATGGCCAGGATCCACCCAGCCCCCCAGAGACAATCCTGAGGGGAAGCCCTGGGTGAGAGCCACTGCACCAGAAACCTGACTGTGTGGGAGGTGGCCACTGATCTTTGTCCTCCAGGCCCCGGGAGCTGTGGTGGCTTGAGGGCACCTCAGCCTAGAGGCTGACCTGTAGGTCTACCTGCCTGTCATGCAGCTGGCCACCGTGAGGATCTGGGCCAGTCGAGGGCTCCGCTGAAGTCCTCCCCCCTGGGTGTGTGCAGGATGCTTAGCCAGGCCAGGGACTGAAGAGCATTCAGAGAGAAGCCATACAAACAAATGGCCAAGGTCGCAGCCCAACCTGGCTGCTGCCTTGGAGTGGGCTTGGGAAGGGGGGGGGGGGGGTGTCCTCCTCTTCTTGTGATTATTCTGTATCAGAGTCTCTAAGCTCTGGTGGCCTCCCAGCCTGAGGATATGAAGAGGGAGGTGGGGGTAGCCATATACTTTGCGCTAAGCTTCTTTGGAGACTACCAAGAAAGGATGATGCAGGTGGGAGCCAGGCGGGAGCCAGGCGGGAGCCAGGCAGGAGCCACACCACTCTGGGCCTTAGGCTCCATCCACTGCCCCATCCTCCTTCCACTGGCTCTGCCAAGGTTACAGGGACTCTTGGGACAAAGGGGGTATCTAGGAATTGTGTAATGAGTGTCAGAGTGGAAGATCTTGAACTTGAGCTGAGTCCATCTCCAAGAAAGGGTTCAGAGAGGGTGGTGCCTGCTTCAGAATCAGATGAGTGGAATCCCTGAAGGGCAGAGTGAGAACACAGGACACTCTCCAAAGGAAGAAAACACAGATTTTTGTTGTTGTTGTTGTTGTTGTTGAGGAGACAGGATCTTATTCTGTCGCCCAGGCTAGAGTGCAGTGGTGTCATCATAGCTCACTGTAACCTTGAATTCCTGGGCTCAAGCAATCCTCCTTCCTGAGCTTCCCAAGTAGCTGGGACTGCAGTATATGTCCCCATCACACTCCGCTAATTTTTAAATTTTTTGGTAGAGATATTGCCCAGGCTATTCTTGAACTCTGAGTCTCAAGTGATCTTGCGTTGGCCTCTCAAAGTGCTGGTATTACGGGCATGAGCCACTGCACCTGGCCAAGAAAATGCAGCTTTAAAACATGTCCCCTCCCACCCCTGACTCTGTACTACCCACACCAACATTTTTGGTGGGGGAGGTGGAAGAACTCAGAGGGGAGAAACTATCTCTACCGGGGGAAGTCCCCTTGATCTTCATGTTCTGTTTCTGTCCTTATGAGTCCTGGGCAATTAGAACAAAGTGGCCTTTGCAGTTGTTTTTCTCGAAACCCCCATTCCTGATCAGGACCTGGGGTGGGGGGTGGCATCTGGGCACAAAGCTGGCAACATAGGCCCTAGATCCCAGCCAGCCTCCTCCCTGCTCCCTTCCTACTGTTTGTCTTCAGGCAAGTTACTTAACCTCTCAGGGCCCTGGTGTCCTCATTTGCAAAGAGCTCGTGGCAATAACACGTCTGGCACACAGGAAGTACTCAAGAAATGCTGGCTTTGACTGTAATCGCTGTAGCTATTTTCTGCTTACTTTCGCCTGACACCTGTAAGTATGTCCATGCGTGTAGCTTTCCATAATTACGGTGGCTGTGTACAAACTACGTTATATTTGGCGTCCCCCATGCATGAGGCTCTTGTATCCACAGAGTTCTGTCCCTTCTCACTTGTCACATGGCCCCACATCTCCATCCACTGGCTTCGTTGTTTCTGCCAGGCCAATCCCCTGTGGGGGGCGATTTGGGTTGTTTCCAGTTTTTCCAGTTATAAATAGCACTGCTGTGCATATCTTTATTACAAATTCCTTCTTGCCTCTGAAACCCTGAATAACTGAGCCTACAGGGCATCCAGTACCCGGCACAAGCTGCCTTACAAAACCCTCTGCGCTTCCTGGCCTGTTCCACCTGTGCCACGCTATGCCCTGTGGATGGGCATCAGTGCAGGAATAACCTGCATGGTCCTTGTTTTCAGCTTCTGGGGTGGCTGGATGGCGGGGTGGAAGGGCCACTTCAGCTAGGCTCTTCTGTAACCCCAGGAGCGAAAATAGGAACACGTAGATGCTTGATACCATTCAAGTTCACAGGCATAGAACCTACCAAACCAAAATTACAGGGGAAAAAAAGCTCCTCCAGGGTTTTCTAACGTGCTATGCCCTTAAACTTAAAAAGATGTGCACCTGGGGTGGAGTGAGGTGGTGGCCCTCTCCTGGTGGTGGAGAGGCACAATGGTTTCCTTGTTTACAAGCTTCATTTCCATAGTTTCCATAGTTTGTCATTTAAATTTCCTGCTGAGTAGATTTATTTGGCTTTCCTTCCGTTATTCTTTTTAATTTTCTTGCAGTCATTCTCACTTTTGTAGAATTTTTGTGTGTGTGTGTGTGTGTGAGTTCCTTTGTCTCCTAATACTTGGCCTATTGCTAAAACTGTTCCATGTGACTGAACAAAAGTGTATCCTCCATATGGGACGTCAGTATCAGTGAATATTTCATGTTATTTTAAGTTGAGGTATAATTTACACACATAATTGCATGAAACGTACATGTAAATTATATTTACATAAAATGCTCTTGATTTTATGGGTGCAGTATGTTAAGTTTTCAACAAATATATACACTCGTGTAACTACAAAAAAATACAGAACATTTCTAACATCCCAGAAAGTCCCCTTGAGCTCCTTGAAATCAATCCCAGCACCAACCCAACTCTCTGCGAGACAGTTACTTCTCTGAATTCTTGACCACAGATTAGTTCTAGAATTTTGTAGAAATGGAATAATGCAGTGTGTATTCTTTGTGTCTGACTTTTTTGGTTCAGCTTTCTGTCTGAGAGACTCGTCCTTGTTGTTGAATGAATCAGTTGTTATTTTTTATTTATATACATCAATTTGTTTATCTACAGTCCTGTTTATGGATTATTTCCAGTTTATGTCCAGTTTCAGCTACTGTGAATAGACCTACTATAAAGGCCCTTGTAAAAGTTTCTTTCTTTTTCCCCCTCACATACGTTTTTATTTCTTTTGGGTAAATACCTGAGAGGAATTGGCAGATCATAGGAAAGATATTTGTTTAGCTTTATAAAAAAATAGTCAAACAGTTCTTCAAAGTGGCTGTCCTGTGTGTGTATATTATCTTTGTATTATGTTTTGTGCCTGTCAACTGTAGTAAATCCTAGTAGCCATCATGTGTTAGCACCTATCACAAAGTAGAACTGAGAAACCAATGCCTTATGCTCCATGGACCTTGGTTCTTCAGCAGTGATGACCACAGAATGAGTAGGGCGTTGCACAGACAAGGTGGCAGAGACCACACTTGTCCCTGGCACCATTTTCCATTTGTTCTGCCATAGACACCCCACATCCCCACCTCCCTTACAGCTAAATGAACTCTTGTGATTTGGCTGTCAGTGGGGCCGTATGGCAGAAAGCTGACTGGTACCTGCCATCCAGCCTCCTTTTCTCTATGCTGGGGACACAAATGTGATGACCGGATCTTCACATGGAAGCACCAGGGAGACAACCAATTCCAGATGCCAGAGCAGAAAGCTAGTGGCAGCCTGGTTCCTGAGGGATGCACAACCACCAAAGTGCTATTTCTGATACTGAGAGGGAAAGGGATGACTCCTGCTTTGTATCAGCCCCAGCTGGTGAGCACAGGTCTGTGTCTGCGCTGGGAACTCCAGCCAGTCCTCTGACTTTAGCAACTGCAGTTGGAGGCCGCACAGGGTAGAATGGGAGGAGCCTGAGTACAGGGTCTTCTGAGCGGGGCTAGGAGGTAGTTCATGAGGACACATCCCTAGTCTCCAGGGAAGGAAGAGCTAGGAGCCACTCCCTGGCCATTTGGGATCTGCTCCTGTCAGTGTAAGCACTCATTGCTTAGATAAAGTATACCTGGGGTTGGGGCATGAGATGGGCACTGTCCAGGGGACAGGGCCAAGGAGGAGTCAGACAAGAAGGGTCTGGAGGCCAGGGAGGCCCAGGGCTGCTCCAGGAACCCTAGCCAGCCAGAGGCCTGAAAAGCATGCAGTCAGGTGGCACCAAGCCCTAGCCTAGGGCTGCGGTCAGTTCCCTCCATTTGCTCAAGTTTGTGGTGTCTCCCGGACAGGTGCTGGTGCCCACCTTATGCTTGTATTCCTAGTGAGAAGGAAGGAAGTCTGGGGAGTTCCCGCCCTGTGTCCTTGGCGGAGCTTCATTTGTGGCCTAGGGGCTTACTGGATAGCTTTATCATTGTGCTTGTTAACCATCAAGGTGGCTTAAAATCCCTTGGAGAACTCAGGTGCCAAACAGAACCTGCAGATGAACTGTTGACAACATGCCTTCACTGCCTCTTTCTTTCCACCTTCTCCATTCCTTAAAGATATCAGCTTGATCTAGCCCCTGGGCCTCTTCTGCCAACACCTATCCCCTCATTCTCTCAAGCCTGGTTTCTCTCTGTTGTTCAGACTTCAGCTTAGATGCCACCTCCTCAGAAGGCCTTCTATGGACTCCCCTCTGAAGTTGCTACCCTGTCACTCTCCAGAAGACCACTTGGTTTTAAATATGAAAATAAAAAACCATCTCTCCTCCATGTTTCTTGTTGGCTTATTGTCTGGTCTTGGGTGTCAGTTCTACGGAGGCAGCATCCTTATCTATCTTGTTCCCTGATGTGACTTGGGGCCTGAGCAGAGTAGAGTATACCATAGCTGCACCAAGAATACCTGTGGCCACCCTTGAGCACAACACAGTGGTTAAAGGCACTAGCTATGAGGTCAGGAAGACCTGGGTGCCACTACTGGACTAGCTGTGTGACCTGAGGCCATTTAGAGTCTGTCTGTGTCTCAGTTTCCACATTTGTAAAAGGGAGGTAAGGACAGTGTGGTCATGAGGTTTATAGGAAGTAGTGGAAGTTGGACCTTTAGAATGGATTCTGGCATGTGGCAAATGCATTGTAAGTTGTATTGATGGCCTTCGTCACCACCATCACCCTCATCACCATCATTATAATCATCACCATCAACACTGTCATCCCCACCATCATCGCTACCACCATCACCTGGCTTCTCTCTGTCATTCAGACTTCTGCTTGCCACAATGTCCTGGATGGGCTGCCATGTCATAGGTTGGGTGATTGAGACTGCATGGAGTGGGGTCTTCCTGCTCTGGGACCCAGAGTCAGTTCTCCTGGGCAGATGGCTGGGCCTAGGAGGGGAGGTACAGTGACATCCTCCGCCATGACAGCAGCCACTGGAGGTGAGCGGGATAGGGCAGGCATGGCTTTCTTTGGGAGAATGAGCCCCATGTGCAGCACTTTTGGCTCTGCAGATGTGATGCTTGTTGCCATGGTGACTGTCCTAACAATAACCTCCCAGAACTGATATTCCCCATACCGCCCCAGCTGCCACCTGGGAGGGAGAGCCCTCCTCGATTACGAAAGCAAGCTAGAAAGGACAAGGTGGGAGGCGGAGATGGCACAGGGGCAGGGTGGAGGGCATGGAGGAGGGCCCTTCCTGAGGATGGGGGAAGGAGGAGGGGAAAGTCTGGGCCTTCTGACCAGAGCCCAAGCCAGATGAGAGGGCTTCTGGGGCCTGGGATCAGAGAGTCAGGGTTGGAAGACATTCGCCCTTCTTGCCTTTTCCCCCTGCTAGGGAGGCGTGCTCTGGGTCTGGACATGAGGAGTGGGCTATTCTGTGAGTGGGCTCAGTCTTCCCCCCTGTCTGGTGCCCAATCAGCTGCACGTCCTGTCCTCCCATGGCTGTGCCACATCACATGCTGGTGCTTCAGCTCAGGGAAAGGGCTGCCCAGGGGTTCCCAGGGCCAACAGGAGAACAGGGGTGGTGGGGAGGCATAAGATACAGTGGGCTTCAAGTTATGTCACTTTGTGACCCCAAACTTGTGGGGGGTCCTAGCCAACCTCCCAACCTTTTGAAAGGTGACCTCACAAAAGACTACAAAGATGGCTGCTATGTCCCCCTGCCCCGGGGCTTATGAGTATGTGTATGTTTTATGAATGTGTCTGTGTATACGTGCGCATGTATGTATTTGCACGTGTGTGTTTGAGTGCATGAAAAGGCAAGGAAGCTTTATGGGGCAGTGGAGTGTGAGTCCCAGCCATTCTTGCATGTGTGACTATGGGTAAGTTGCCTTACCTCTTTGTCTGTTGTCCCATCTAGCTAAATGGGGATAATGACAGTATACGTCTCATAGGACTGAGAGCTAAATGAGATAATGCATGTAACATGTACGCAAGCACCATCAATGTTAGCTGTCATTAGGATGCCAACATCACTTTATATCTCCTGGACATGCTAGTAGAAGTGTGTGTGTGTGACTTCACAGGAGCTTTGAAAGAGTCTTGACTTATAGAGGGCTGTGGTTTTGTTTTGCTGCTTGTAGTCTACTATGTGGCCCCACCTCCTCTTTCTCAGCTCAGAAAGGCAAGGATGCAGATGCTCCCAGCAGGTGCTGGGAGAGGCTCCTGTGGGGTTAAACACAACCTCAAGAACAAATGTCCAGTCCTTCCCTGGGACCACCCAAGTCTGTCTGTTAGGATGGCCCTGAGCTCACCGTGTCCAACCCTGGCACTGAGGCATGAACAACTTCGCTCTTTCTCCCTTTCTGCTGAAGTCAAAGCACGTTCCCTCTGCCTCCTCAGCACAGGACTTCCCCATGGAACCCAGCACTTTCCTTTAGCCTGAGAGTTTCTCAACCTCTAGCCTGCTCCCACCTGCAAATAGGTTTCACCCAGAGCAAGAACTTGTTGCCCCTGGGCTTACTGATTGCCCAAATGTCTGTGCCAAAGGGATCCTGGCCTGGGAGGGCACTGGTGGCCCCCACTCCAGAATCTCTTCATCTGCTCCTTTATCCAGGCGAAGTTCATTGTGGCTTCTGGGGCTAGCCCTGGGCTGGCCTTGGGGTGAAAGAGATGAGAAGGACAGGTCTAGACTCTGTCCTGGGGTGGGGGTGGGAGAGTGTAGCAGTAAGCAGGTCATGTCAGGGTAGCAGGATGACCCAAATCCAGAGCTGGCTCCCTCCTCGGAGCCTACCCAGGATGGCCCTGTCTAAGGAGTGTGGGGATGCTGGAGCTGGGGAGGGGTCTCAGGTCCTGGTTCTGGATGGCAGCCCAGATGGCAGCCCTCGGGAAGGCTCTTTTATGGGAAACCAGGTCGGCCCAGCCTCCCTGCTCTCCCCTCCTTTGCCTCCAGGACCACTTTCAAGAGGAACTTGGAGTGGATAGACCCTCTTCCTCTAAGCCAGAGCAGGGGGATCAGGCCTGGAGAGTGGAAGTGTGTCCCCCTATTTGGGCAGGGTGGCTATGAGCTCTCAGGCCCCCAGAGGAGCTATGGAGCAGCCCCATTCTCCCCACTCCAAGGCCCCTGAGTCTGAATGCCAAATGCTCCCTCCTGGGAACTCCACTCTAATCACCTAGTGACCGGTCCTTGGAAGACAGAGGGAAGGAGAAATTGGGACCATGGGGAGGGAGTAGCCCCAGCTTCTCACTCATCCTAGTGTCCCACTGTGCATTCCAGGACTCCTGGACAGCTCTGCCAGGACAGGTGGACCGGCTGTGCCCTGTGTGGGATGATGGAGACTGGACAGGAGGGATCTGGCAGCATTTCCTTCCCGGAGTGTGAGATCTGGGTCTTGTGTAGGGTGGCCCAGGAGCCCCTGGCATCCCACATGGGCCTCAGTTCCCTCCTGTTGTCAGAGGGAGGTGGGCCTTCAGGGACGAGACTAGACTGGGCTCATTGTGTTAGTTCTCTGTGTGCGTGGGAGCAGGGGCACAGAAGCAGAATTGCTGGCTCGGGTGGCCTGCCTGTGCAGGGCGCGAGTGGGTGCGGGCGCGGTGTCGGGTGCGGGCGTGGGGCGGAGAGGGAGCGGGTGCGGGAGCACGCGGGGGTGGGTGCAGGTGCAGGTACAGGTGCAGAAGCGTTGCGGGTGCCGGGCACGGATGTGGGTGCGGGTGTGTGCACAAGGCGCGGGTGCGGGCACAGGAGCAGCGTGTGCAGGGTGCGGGTGAAGCGCGTGCAGGGGGCGGCGGGCGGGGCAGGCGCGGCGGTGGCGGCGGTGACAGCGGCGCCCGCGCCTCCCCGCGCGTAGGTGTGCGGCGCGCTCCTGGCGGGGACGGAGCTAGCAGATCTCGCGTGCGCTCGCCGCCCGGCGCAGCCCAGCCCGGCCCCCGCCCGGCGCCGCGAGCCGAGGTGTCTCCCGCGCCCGCGCCCGCGCCCGTGTCGCCGCCGTGCCCGCGAGCGGGAGCCGAAGTCGCCGCCGCCCGAGCGCAGCCGAGCGCACGCCGAGCCCGTCCGCCGCCGCCATGGCCACCACGGTGACCTGCACTCGCTTCACCGACGAGTACCAGCTCTACGAGGATATTGGCAAGTAAGAGCCGCGGCGCGCGGAGGCTGGGCCGGGGACTCGGAGGGCCGGGACCTCGAGGAGCCTGGACCCTTGGTGCCTCCAGCTCCGGGCGCACTGCGGCCCCGCGCGCCGCCGGCTCCTCTGGGCTCCGGGCCTGAGCGCACGGCCCCGCGCGGTCCCGACCCCCGAGCCCCGGGCCCGGGGCCTGGCCACGGGACCTCAGCGCGCACAGCCCTGCCCAGCCCTGCCCAGCGCGGCTGTCCGGCCGGGGCCCGGGACTCCGGGCTCGCGACTCCGCGCGGCGGGGGCGGCAGCAGGTGTCCCTAGAGCGCCCGACAGACGTGACGCATTTGGCGGCGGGGAGGTCAGAGAGGAGGGGCTCGCGGGGGCGGCCTCAGGGCCTGGAGCTCCGGGAGGGGTCAGCCCCAGCCCCAGAGGGTCGTCCCCCGCTTGGGCGCGCTGTCCCCACCCCCATCCGAGTGGCGGCGGCGGGGGTGGCGGGACCTGCTCGGCGCTTGCTCCTGCGCTTGGCCCCATCCGCGCGGGGGGTGCCGGCGTGGGAGCAGTCTCTGCCATGGGCCCCCGGAGGAACCTCGGTTGTGAAGGATTTTCCCGCAGATTTTTCTGGAAACAGGAATTGGGGGGAGAGGGGAGGTTGAGGTCAGGGAGCTTGGATCAGGTCATCAGGATGGGGATGAGCCGGTGAGGTGAGAAGCCCAGGTCACTGAGTGAGGTGGGGGCTGGATTTTGGAAGGTTGGTTGTGTGGGGAGCTCTCTGGGCAGGGCTCTGAAGGTTTGCTGCAGGTAGGGCCTCACGGGGAACAGGTGCGGGACGCTTCGACTCTGCTGAGCTGCAAGAGCAATGTGGGGCGAAGCCTGGGTTTGGGGCCCCAGACTCGCTTTGCCTTGGAGTCAGAGATCGGGGAGCCCTTCAGTAGCCTTCCGTCCGGTCTGGGGTCTCCCCTACATCAGTCAGCCTGGCTGCACTTGGCGTCCTTTGGACTGGCTTCAGAACTCCTGCGTCTCTAGCCTGGCATCCTCCCCCTCCTCCTGGTTTCTCCTGATCCTCTCCATCCTCCCCCACCCTCCTCCATCCCTCCTGCGTGGTGGGGGCGCTGGCGAGATTTCCTCTTACACACCCCGCGGCAGATCCTTTTCTTCCTTTACTAAATAAGCGTCTGGTGAAACCTTGCGGTGGGCGAGGGACGCTGATCATTGATAATTGTAGAGTGCCAGGCTGGAGGAGTGCGGGGGCGTGTTCGTCCCCACTTGTCCCTGCACGTGGGGAGGATTCGGGTTGAGGGGCAGGGAGCTGAGCAGAGTGGAAGAAGCTAGGGCTTGATGGCTCAGGGTAGGGGGTCAAGGCTGGCTCAGGGGACCCTTCACTGGGGGATGGGTTGGTGTGCCCAGCACCTCTTCATAAGGGACTGTGTGTACCTCCCTGTGGACTCTGGGGACACAGGCCTTGAAGACACTTCCAGGGACTGGCTGGGGGCTGAAGCTTGTGAGGAAGGGGGCAAAGGACTGAGGGTCCTCAGACGGTGGCGAGGTAAGCTTCCATGAAGACAGGAGGCCTCAGGTTGTGCCCTGGCAGGGGTGGCTAGCTCCCCAGCTCTCAGGCACTCAGATGAACAGGTCTGTGACACCTGCTGTCCTCCAGAGGTATGTCCTGGCTACTGCAGGGACAGGTTCTCTGAAGAACAGGTCAGCAGTGGGAAGCCACTTCTTCCTAGGGTATCTTCTTGTTATTTCTGCTTGTGCCCAAGAACGTACAGAACCTTACACTGGGCAGCCCTGGCTTCTTTCAAAGAAGCCTCTTTTAAGACCATCCCATACACCCCCCAGTTTCCTCAACCTGCAGCTCACTTGGCCATTCCCAGCTTCACTTTGGTGTGAGCCTCACTGTGTCCAGCCACAGGGTCAGGATGGCCCTGCAGCCCCAGCCTCCAGCTCCTGTGGTGACTGGTTTTCCTAAGGTTTGCCACTTACACTGGGGAATGGAGGTCTTTGGGGCTGCCTTCCCAACGCTGAGAGGGGCAGCGCCCGCAGTGGAGGCTGGGTGAGGCAGAGACTTCTGGGCTCCTCCTCCAGAGGTAAGAGCATGAGTTGCCACCAGAACAGAGCAAGTGTAGCCTTGGAGGCACCAAGAGCCATTCGCATGTGCTGTAAGCAGTGAAGCCTGGTGTCCTGGGGAGTGCTGTGACCTGGAACACGTGGGGTGGCCTCCTAGCCAGGAGCAGTCAGCTCAGCTCAGCGCATTGTGGATCCCTGCTACACACCAGGCCCTGGGGGCTGCCAGAGGCCTGACACTGCCCTTTTGGAGTGTCAGGCTCTGGGCTAGGGAGAGGACTGATGCCTTGGGGTGTAGCTGTGCTTTGGGTGGGACAGCTGGGAGGGTGAGGCAGGGCACCCAAAGGGGATGTCTGAGCCGTGGGAGTTGAGCCCATTCACAGGGCTGGGGTCTCTCAGTGGCCATGTTGGCTGGTTGTTGACAGTGCCTGCCTGGGCCACAGTTGGTGTTGCTTCCAGGCCCCAGGTGGACATGTCCAAGTTTATTTAAAGCTGCAGCTCCTGGCACCCAGTCAGGTGACCGTGAGCTCCCTGCTCAAAGGAAGGGCAGGCCTACAGCTGCTCATGTGTGTCTCGGCCACTGGCCATCCTCCTTCCCTGCCCCATCCCTCTTTGCTGTCCCTGCTCCTGGGTCTACCCCAGGGGCCTGGGCATGGGGGCCAGCTGTCCAAAAGGAGCCACTTTCTGGGCCCTGCCCCACCCAGCTTCATGGATTGTGCCTTTCCTTGTCCAGCCTGGCAGGGCTCAGGGACTCTAGCCTGGTGGCCAATGTCCTGGAATGCAGAGCCACCTTGAGCCTGGGGGACATGGGAGCAGGTACAGAGCACAGCAGGGAAGCCCTCCGCCAGGCATGGACTAGCCAGCTGTATTTTATACTGGATAGATTTTAACAATCCAAGAAAATACCAGGAGTGATAAAATGAATACCAGTGTCTTATCTACTCAGAAATGAAAACTGTTCATCTTTTGTCGTTTTGACTTTAAATCCTTTTTTTTTTTTTTTTAAAGTTATAAGAAGTAAAGCATTACAAATAAATATTAAATAACCCATTTTCCTCCAACTACTGCATTTGCATTTTTACTCCCGGACTCTTTTTGGCACATTTACACACACATATAAGTATCCATAACTAATATATAGGATTCTTTTGTGCTTTCTTTTAAATTTATGTAGAAAACCTGGCACTTGTATTTCTTTCTGAACATAGTCTCGTTGATGTACTTGAGCTGCATGTGCTGTGTAGTATGAACACCACGTCTACCTGCTGCAAATCTAGGTTGTCTCCAATGCCCGGTCGCTCCCAGCACAGAGTGCCCCTCGCCATGTGCGTGTCTGCCGGGAGGGTGTGAGGGTTTCTCTGGGCTGCGTCCCTGGAAGTGGGGCTGCCCATGAGGGTCTGCGTGCCTTGTCTCAGTGGGTACCACCACCGTGTCCACTCCCACCAGCAGGGATGGGGCCCTCCACCCTGGTGCTGCTGTCCCTTGGCACTGGAAGGTTGTAATTGTGGACAGTTTGTCCTGTGGAAACTGTCTTATATTTTCTATTTAGGTGTGTGAATCTTCTACTTTTGGGGAGTTATCGTCTCCTTTAAAATATGGATGATCTATCTCCCTGGAAGAAAGTAGCTCCCATGAGGTTTTGGATATAATTTCAAGGGTTTATGGACCCCTCCTTTTCTGGGGGAGATGGCACAGGGCCTGTGGTCTATATACTGTAAGAACATCTAAGGTGTACGTTACTTAAAATGTTTGATTTTGTTTGACTCAAGTTGTCCAGGAAGGCTCCTCTCTCTACCCCTGATTCACAGACAAAGAACCGCATTCAGGGAAGGTCCTGCAACTCACCTGAGCTGGGGCAGCAAGGGCAGCTCCTGAGCTCCGCTCCAGGGTGTCTCCTACCTCTCCCAGCTTGCCCCAAACCTTCGATGGTCCCAGAACATGGTCCCCTTGATATGTCCTTGACTCCATCCAGTAGTACCCTACGGGGTAGAGAGCAGGGGCATCTGTGACCTAGCCACTGGTGGGGGCATTGCTGCCAGCTGGTGGGGGCTTTCTGCTAGTAGAAGCATACTCTGAACCAGCAAATGGCCTGCTAGGTAGTTAATAGATAAACTTAGGAAATTCAGAGCAAATCAATTTTTGAGTCTCCAAGCTCTGAAGCTGGTTGCCAGGGAGGAGAGGAATTGGTGGAGGAGCTATCATTATATTTGCTTTCTGCCTCCCTGGAGCACACCAGGCACTTCCTGCCTCGGGGCCTTGGCCGAGCCAGCCCTCTTCCCTGACTCCACCAGCTCACTCCCTTGCTGCTCAGCAGGCTGTCTGGGAGCCCAGCTCTGGTTCTGTTGTTCCAGTTCCCTCGAACTCTGCCCCATGTGACACTCAGGACAACTTATCCTCACAGAGGCAGGGGTCCGATCCCCTGTCCACAGCTATGTCCTCAGTGCCTGGCCCAAGATGGGTGCTTCTACCCCTGTGGGGAAGGGGTGGACCAAGTGGGCGTCTGCCTGCTGGCCCAGCTCCAAGGAGGCCAGCTTGAGTCCTCCTGGTCTTGATTCCTTAATGTAGGGTAGTTTAAAAAGAAGTCGCACATGCTGAGGTTGCTGGCAAGATGTGCATTAAGGTGATGCTAGTTTAGTTACTATTTAATGGTATTTTTATACCATAACCTACTTTGCTGAGAGCTAAGAATATATCTGCATGCTTGCTACCCAGACTCTTTCTTTTCTGGTAACAGTTGCTAGCGCTTAAATGGTGCTTATTATATTAACATGCTCAATCTGTGAAACAGGTACTGTGAGTATTGCCAAGTTTACAGAAGAGGTAACTGAGGCATGGGGAAGCCCCATCCCCTTCTAAAGGTCACACAGGGTCAGGGTTTGAATCCATGTTCTGCTCTTTCCAGAAGCTCATGACCCTACTCGAGTCTGTGTTTTAAAAATCCTATTACTCCACCAGCTGACTCATGGCTAGCTTGTGGTGTACTCTGACCTGAGGATTTTAGGCACCTGTCCTTGGCTGGCTACTTGCCTTGCCTTTCTAAACCAAAGGCACCGTCCCTCAACTACCCCTCTGTTCCCTTTTGCCAGAATGTCATTTCCATTTGTTGTCAAAGACAACTAACACTCTGACCCCATTTGAGACGAGCAAGACTTGAAATTTTTATTAAACAAATTACCAGAGTAAAATGGTCCCGTTGTAAACAAAACAAACACCCTCTCCCCAGTCGTACAGAGGTATACATAGTAAAATGTGACTTGTTTACGCTCAAGTTCCCCGGAGTCCCTAGACTCTTTATTTCAGTGTCAGTGTGATGATATGTGTGTGTACATATATGCACATTTACATATATATCAGATATCTATGATTTTAAAATACAGATAGAATCACCATATATGTGATTCTGCAATTTGTTTGCCCAACACTTCTATGACTACCCCACATGTCAGTAAGTCTTTTCTAACGGCTAAGTGTCTGCCAGTTCTTAGCAGAGAGATACATGTTGGTCACATCTTTTAAACCAAAAATTAGGAACCATCCTCTGACAAGTGTGATGGGATGATAGGACCCTATATTTGAACTCAGGGCCCGGAAAGTCCTGTGAAAAAAGCTATGTCTGCAGCATGGCCGGCTGCAGGGGCTCGACCCATGGGAGTGGGCGCAGGCAGACTTCTGCCAAGGTCAAGGCCCTCAGGGCTAAGGAGGACCCTTTCAGGTCTCACTTGAAAGAACTGAAGGACATGTTTTTATCTTTATTTCTTCTTTTTCTTTCTGGGAATCACCAAGAACAGAGGAGAGAGAGATGTAATGTCTGGATTTTCTTTCTTCTACTTAAATAATTCTAATAGGCATGGTTACCTCATTTTTGCTCCATTGGCCAGAGTCCATGTTGAGCCACTCTAGAATTTAACAAGTAATTTAATGGAAAAGACCAAGTGGGGGAAATGTGCAATGTCTTTGACCCTGGAAAAATGGCTCTCATGACCCTCTGTTATCTGATATCACCTCGCTGATTCAGGCAAGAGATGTAGTCTTTCTGGAAGTTTTTTTTTTTTTTTTGGCTAGTCAAGTGAACTTTCTGGAGATTTAAAATACATTTTCAAAAAAATTAACTCCCTCTCTCTTCCCCCACAAAAATGGAATCTGATTTGACTATTTTAAAGCATCTTTTACAGCTGCAACTCACATTTGTTAGTGTAAAGACATAAAAATGCATTATGTATCTACTTGGTTTTTAAAAAATTATCATATTGGCAGATTACACAGAAATGTATATTTTATTCATATAAAAATCTGAATTTATTTAAAATAAAAACATCCTTTTTTGTTAAGAGTTGGTGTTACTAGCTGCCAAACTTTGGGTGGCTCTTATCTCGGGTTGGAGGGTCACTTGTTTGGAGCTCAGCTCCTGGTGGACATAGTTCTTTCTGTATTGACATAACAATCTTAAAATAACTGAAGTTATGATTCTTTGTTAAGCCAGATACAAGCGCTTGTTGAATGGTAGAACAGATTGGCAATAGCCAGGCAAAGATTTAAGAAAATTTCATAGAAGGAAGCATAAAATCACAGGGGTCCTTGTTTCCCCCACTTAATGAACAACAAGTGAAGACTGGAGGTGAGGAGCTGCTCCAGCCCACTGTGAAGTACGGAAGGTGCTGTGCCTTCCGCTGGGTGCTCTCCAGGTATCAAGCATGTCCCTCTGAGTGCCCATTTCCAGCAAGGAGCTGAGGAGCAGCCCCTGCCTCTGTCCCTCAATGCTGCATTCAAGTGTTGAGAACAATGCCCAGCACACAGTAGGTGCTCAGCAGGTGGTTCAGTGACAGTCTGACTCACTCAGTCCTTGCAGCATAAAAGATGAAGGTCTTGCTGGAGGTATTACATGGCCCTGCAGGTGTGTCCTTGGGGTCTAATGATGCCCACCCAGCCCAGCTGGGCTGCCAGTCTTATCACCTGATGAGATGTAGCCTCAGGGTCGTCAGCACTTATGTACCTGCCACGGAGCTTGACTCTGAGAGGTTTGCAGCTCTCAGCCCACTTCTTAATAAAGTTCTTCACATTATTTCCATTCTTGTGGTGCAGCCTGGGATTCTCAGGCCGTCTGTTCGGGGCTTTCTGGGTAAAGAGCACAGGTCTACTCAGAAGCCGGACCTCCTGAAGAAGACCGGTATGGTGGTTCTCAGCCCCAGCTGTGCACTGGAGGCCCCTGGGGAGTTCAGCCACACCCCAGCTAATCAGATAGTATAGGGGATGAGGTGTCAGTATGTTTGAAAGGCTCCCAGGTGGCTCCAGGGGGCAGCTGTAGGCCCTGCAGCGGACTCTGTACCTGAGGCCAGGCACTGCCCAAGCCCTCACTCCCTCTCACGTCTCTTGGTTCTTTCAGAGCCTCACCTAACCACCTAATGGTGCATTTAGAATTTACCTTTGTTTTCAGGCGGTTATTCCCACACCCCCCACACCCCACTGTTCATGTTGTGTACAGCAGCATTCTCCAGACGAAGTGAAATGTCACAAAGACGCACCATGTGTGTTATTTAGAATTTTCTAATACTTAAAAAATAAAAACTAGGGTGGCGCCTGTGGCTCAGTGAGTAGGGCGCCAGCCCCATATACCAAGGGTGGCGGGTTCAAACCCAGCCCCAGCCGAACTGCAACCAAAAAATAGCCGGGCGTTGTGGCGGGCGCCTGTAGTCCCAGCTGCTTGGGAGGCTGAGGCAGGAGAATCGCGGAAGCCCAAGAGCTGGAGGTTGCTGTGAGTCCTGTGATGTCACGGCACCCCACCAAGAGCGGTAAAGTGAGACTCTTGTCTCTATAAAGAAAAAAAAAAAGTAAAAACTAGTGACAGGAACTTTAATAATATATTTATTTAACTCTGTATCCAAAATAATATTTCAACATGTGATCATTGTATAAATTATTAAGCTATCTTGCATTACTTTTTCTAGTATATCCTTGAAACCTATTGTCTATTTTGCACTTAAGATATATCTGAGTTTGGACCAGGCACATTCCAGATTCTCATGGCTAGATGGTGGCAGCGTCCACTATATTGGATAATGCAGGGCCAGAGCCTCAAGGTCACCCTGTTCTTTTTTCATTTTTCTGTGTGTGTGTTTTGTTGGTTTTTTTTTTTTGTTTGGTTTTTTTTTTTGCTTGTTTGTTTTTGCTTTTTGAGACAGTCTTGCTTTCTTGCCTGGGCGAGCATGCCATGGCCTCAGCCTAGCTCACAGCAACCTTAAAGTCCTGGGTTCAAGTATTCCTCCTGCCTCAGCCTCCCGACTAGCTGGGACTGTAGGTGCCCACCACCATGTCTGGCTGATTTTTCTATTTTTAGTAGAGTGGGCATCTTGCTCTTGCTCAGGCTGGTCTTGAACTCCTGAGCTCAAGTGATTGTCCTGTCTCAGCCTCCCAGAGTGCTAGGATTACAGGTCTGAGCAACTGTGCCTGGCCCATTTTTCTGGCTTCTTTTAAGCATAATAGTTTTACAGTCTTAGTGGTCTTAGTATGTTCCTAATTTCTTTGCCCTCCTGAAGACTTATTCATTTATTCAACAAGTCAGATTGCACATTTACCATTTGACAGGTATTTTCTGGGTGCTTGGGGAACAGTAGTGAACAAAGCAGTCAAGGATGCTTGTTCTCCCTCAGGCTTTGGGGAAAGGTGGGGAGAGGCACATAATAATCACAAAAACTAAACAAATTATATGACATGACAGGGTAGAGGTGATTAACACCCCTAGGAGTAATTAAGAAGACTCAAGAGGTGGCACCTGTAGCTTGCTCAGTGGGTAGGGCCCCAGCCACATAACTCAGGCTGGTGGGTTCCAATCCATCCCAGGCCAGCTAAACAACAATGACAACTGCAACAACAACAACAAAAAATAGCCAGGCGTTGTGGTGGGTGCCTGTAGTCCCAGCTACTTGGGAGGCTAAGGCAAGAGAATCGCTTAAGCCCAAGAGTTTGAGGTTGCTGTGAGCTGTGAAGCCATAGCATTCTACCAAGGGTGACAGTGAGACTCTGCCTCAAAAAAAAAAAAAAAAAGAAAGAAAAAAGACTCAGGAGTACCAGTTAGGAGGAAGGTTGCAGCTATTAGAGGAGTGGTCAGACTAAGAAAAAAAGAAGATTCTAATTGCCAAAATCAAGAATAACAAAGGGAACATTACTACCAACCTTACAGAAATAAATAAGGAAATACTATGAATAATGATGCGTCCCCAAATTAGATAACTTGGATGAATGGATATTTAGAAAGACACAAAATACTGAAAGTGACTCAAGAAGAAATAGAAAATCTAACTAGACCTACTATATATAGCAAGTAGAGATGAATTAACAGTTTAAAAATTTCCTGCAAAGAAAAAGCCCAAGCTCAGATAACATAACTGGTAAACTCTACCGAGCATTTAAAGGATAATTAATAATGATTCTTCACAAACTCTCCCAAAAAATAGAAGAGGAGGAAATTCTTCCTAATTCATTCTGTGAATCCAGTAATACCCTGATACCAAAACCCAAGAAACCTACGTAAGATACTACATACTAGTATCCCTTTTGAATATATATATATGTAACATCCTCAACAAAATAATAGTAAAACCAATCTAGCAGCATATAAAAAGGATTATACATTACAAACAAGTAGGATTTATTCCAAAGATTAAAGGTTGGTTCAACATACAACAGTCAATCACGTAATAGAACAAAGAAGCTATATAATCATCTCAATACATGCAGAAAAAGCATTTGACAAAAGCCAAATACTCTTTCATAATAAAAACACTCAACAGACTAGGAGAAGAAATTTCCTCAACTTGATGAAAGACATTTATGAAAAACTCACAGCTAACATCACATTTAATGGTGAAAGACTGAAAGTTTTCTTCCTAAGATCAGAAACAAGACAAGGATGTCTGCTCTCTCCATTTCTATTCAACATGGCATAGGAGGTTCTAGCCAGGGCAATTAGGCAAGAAAAAGAAATAAAAGGCACTTAGATTGAAAAGGAATGGATATAACTATCTCTTTCTGCAGACAGAAATGGACATACTCTTGTATGTAGAAAGTCCTAAGAAACCCACTAAACAAGAACTACAAAATGAATATAGTTGCAGGATATAAGATCAATATACAAAAATCCATTGTATTTCATTATACCAGCAATTTTCAATATCAAAATAAGGGGGAGAATTCCCTTTGCAATAGTGTATAAAAAGTAAAACATTTTATAATAAATCTAATAAAAGAAGTATAAGACTTGTACAATGAAAACTACATATCACTATTGAGAGAAATTAAAGAAGACCTGAATTAATGAAAAGATACCTCATGTTCATGGATTAGAAGACTTAATACAGTAGAAGCTCCACAGCTGACCACCTTCCTACACTGACCACCTCCTTAAGTCGACCTAATTTTCATAGACTGGACATATACCATCTGTATGTCTCAGTATAGTAAGCCTAGTTTCTTATGTTGACTACCTCTGTATATTGACCAGTTTGTTACAATCCCTTGGGTGATCAACTTACAGAGGTTCCGCTGTATTGTTTACTTGGCAATATACTTCAGATTGACCTATATGTTCAATGTAATACCTACAAAAATTCCAACTGGATTTTTTGCAGAAATTGACAAACTTGTGCTAAAATTCAAATAGAAATACAAGGGACCTAGCATAGCTGAAATAATCTTGGAAAAGAAGAGCAAAGTTGTGAGACTCACATCTCCTGATTTCAGAACTACATGCTAGGATTATAGGGGTGCAGTGGCTCATGCCTGTAATCCTAGTACTCTGGGAGGCTGAGCCAGGAGGATTACTTTAGCTCAGGAGTTTGAGACCAGCATGAGCAAGAGTGAGACACCTAAAAATAGAGTGAGTCGCTCCTAAAAATAGAAAAAAATTCTATAGTATAGAATGTATACTATAGGTATTATGATGCGTGCCTGTGGTCCTAGCTACTTAGGAGGCTGAGGCAGGAGGATCACTTGAACCCAAGAGTTTGAGGTTGCTTTGAGCTAGGCTGAGGCCATGACACTGGGCAACAGATTGAGACTATGTCTCACAGCAAACAAACAAACAAACAAACAAAACTATACAGCTTCAGTAATCAAGACTATTGGCAAAAGGATAAGCTCATAAATCAGTAGAATAGGATTGAGAGTTTAGAATAAATCCATACATCTAAAGTCCATTGAATTTTGACAAGGTTGCCAAGACAATTCAACGGGGAAAGAATAAAGGTCCATTTAACAAATGGACAATTGGGTTTCCACATGCAAAAGAATGAAGTTGGAACCCTATTTGACACATATGCAAAATTATTAATATATAAATGACTCATAGACCTAAATGTCAAAGCTAAAAACATAAAACTCTTAGAAGAAAATATGGAAGTAAATCTTTGTGACTTTGAATTAGGCAATGGTTTTTCAAATATGACACCAAAAGCAACGAAAGAAAAATAGTTTTAATGTTAGACTTCATCAACATTTAAAAACTTTTGTACTTCAAAATAGGCCATAAAGAAAGCAAAATAGAATAGCCCATAGACTGGGAAAAATATTTACAAATCATACATGGTGGCCATAAAGTTCATGTACAATTTTCTTTATGGCCACCCTGTATAACTGATAAGGGATTTGTATTCAGAATAGTTTTAAAAGTCTTACTACCTAACAGTATAAAGAAATGATGCAATTAAAAAATGAGTAAAGACTTGAATAGACATTCCTCCAAAGTAGATAAATGAATGCTGTGGCAAACAGCACATGAAAAGCCGCTTGGCCATTAGTCACTATAGAAATATAAATCAGAACCACAATGAGATACTACTTCATTCCTGCTAGGACGCTGTTATCCAAAAGGCAGAGAATAACTAGTGTTGATAAGAACTTGAAGTTGGAACCCTTATTTATTGCTAGTGAGAATGTCTAATGGCATAGCCACTATGGAAAACACTCAGGCAGTTCCTCTAAATGTTTCATTCCTAAGTATATATCCAAGAAACATGAAAATATATGTCCACATAGTATGAACGTGTATTGGATAGAAGCACTATTCCTACTAGCCAAAAAGTAGAAACAACCCAAATGTCCGTCAGCTGATGAATGGGCAGAGAGAATGCATCACATCCATACAGCGGATATTACTCAGGCATGAAAAGAAATGAAACATGAACGAAACATCATGCTCAGTCAAAGAAGCAAGTCACAGAAGGTCGTGTGATTCCATTTTCATGAAATGGCCAGAAAAGGCAAATCTGAGGGTATGGTAGAGAGAGAGGATGGGAAATGAGTGCTAAGGGGTGGAAGTTAGTTTTTGAAGTGCCGGAAATGCTATAAACTGAGATCGTGGTAATGGATGTACAACTCTGTGAATATATTTAAAACTACTGAATTGTGCACTCTGAATAGACGAATTGTTTAGTGTATGGGTTATGTCTTCATAAAGATGTTAACCAAGTTAAACCTACTTAGAAGAAAAAAAAACCTCTCACATCTGGATCTCAGTGTTCAAACTGCTGAGCAGTGGGCTTAGAAATCAAAGTGACTGCAGTGTCCGGCTCAGGCGGACGGCCTCCCCCAGGCTTCAGGACCCAGGCAGAGGTGACGCTCTGACCTGGCCACCTTTAAACCAGCCTCTGCTGGGAAGTGTCTTCACAAACGACAGTGAGAAGCAGCCTGTCACTAGAACATCTGACCTGTGCCTGGTGACACTGTCTCTAAACTTAGCCAGTCCTCTGGGCCTTTGCCTGATGTGAGCTCAGGCCGAGCTCAGGCATGAGGTGCAGGGAGAGTCAGGCGTCCGTTGGCCTGAGGAGGTCCAGGGAGCCTTGAGCCTCTCACAAGCACAGCCTGTGGTGGGCTCTGACCTGGAGGCCAGAGGACCTGTGCCACGCTGGGTGACCCCCACCCCACCCCACCCCACCCCCGGCCCTTCTGGAGACCGGCACGGGGAAGGATGCTGTTTGCATCACTTCACTTTTGGGATTGCGTTTCTGAGGGTTCCACTGGAACTAGGGACCCAGTGATGGCTTGGCTGCCAAACTCTACCTCCATACCCTCGCCCTCTGGCCTTGCCCTACCCTCTGGGGCTCCATTTTGCTCCTTTCCTGACAGACCTTTGGGACTGTCCCATCTGAGATGGGGATAGGGCTGTGGCCTCCCTGTTACCCCGGTCTGAGGTGGGCCTCAGGGCTCCCCTGCATCTGTGCCCCCTTTCCTTCCTCAGAGAAGGTCTAGGCCCCTCAAGTCTGGGTGGGGGCGGGCTCTTGTAGCAGCAGTGCGATCTTCACTGCAGGGTGGGGCTTCCGGGGTGCAGATGTGGCTGCCCTGAGAGGCAGCCCACGGATCAGGGGGACAGCACAGAGTGTGGGAGCGCTGGCCTATGGCTCAGGGCTCCAGTAGGTTGCAGGGGCAGAGGAGAGGAAGACTGGGCAGGCTTCTGGGACCCCAAGAGCCAGAGTTTAGGGAGAAAGGGGGTGCTTGCAAGGCTGCTGCGAAGGACCTGCAGCCACCCGAAGTATCCCGCTTTCTTTGCCAAAATTAACATGACCCAGTCTATTCACTGCCTCCTGCAGAGCTGAGGACCCCTGGCCATGTGAGGCCATGGCCACCCCTAACCTGGGGCCTCTCCTTGACCTTTTTTTATCCCAGCCCCCAGGGACGGGTGGAGAATATCCTCTCCAGTCTGAAAGCCCTGACAAAAATAAAAGATTTTGGTGCTTTTCACAATTCCTTTGCATACCTGAGACCAGGTTCATTTTATCTTTACATTTTTATTTTCTGATTAACGGTCACAGACTCTCCCCTTGACCAGACAGCCCAGGACAGCCTGTCTCATCAAAGGGGCGTTGATCTCTCTCCCGCTCTGCTCCCGTCTCTCTCTCTCTTTCTCTGTCTCTGTCTCTGTCTTTTCCTCTCCGTTTTCCCCACTTACACTTGTCCTTCCTCCCTCTTTTGCTCCCTGGTCTCTGGCTCCTCTGGGCATTGTCACAAGGGCCTCAGGCCTTACCCCACTTTAAGAGGCCCATGCAGCACAGGGTGTTGCTCCCCTCACTTAAGGGACCCACAGGTATCTCTTGATGTCCCCCATCTGGGCACCCTCCTTCTTTTGCCTTCCCAGGCCCTTGGCGTCCTGTCCCAAGCTCTGAGGTACATTCTGGGCCTCTGAGGAGCATCACGGCCCCTTCCAGGTCTCTGGCTCCCCACTGAAGCTCAGTTGGGTTATTTCCTGCCCCTGTGGCTGAGGAAAGAGCTGTCATTCTAAATTCCAGTCACCTCTGCTTTGCTGCCCTGTGGATGGGATTTTCGGAGGGGGGACCAGAGCATGGCCTCATCTGTGAATTCTGTGTCGTTTGGATGGTGTCACAGTCACAGGGAGCATGTGGGGCCCTTCCTGTGCCCCTTGGGAGAGGGGTCCAGAGCTGGCCAAGCCTTCTGCAGCCTTCCTGAGTTTGTTGAGGCTCCCCAGGCAACAACCAGCAGGGAGCAGACACGGGTGAGGACTCAATTTCCCCCTCTGGACAAAGGGGCACAGTGGGGTAGTGAGGGGCGGACTCTGGTGAAGGTGGGTCAGTGCCATGTGACCTTGGGCAGGGTGAAGGTCACCTCTTAGAGCTACATCATGAGAGTGAGTCTGCAGTGCAGAGAGCCACCATGTGGCCACCCTTCCCTCTCCACAGAAGGGGGAGGGCAGAGCCACTGGCACAGCCCCTCCCCTTGTCCCATCCGCCAGTGGGGCAGAGACCCAGGCCCTGGTATCCGGCTGCTGCCTGAGGGAGGGGGTGCCTGGCACTGGGGAGGCGGGGGCCTGTGTGGGGATGGTGCAGCTTAGACCCAGAGCCAAGCTGTGGTGCTTTCAGGGAGGGTCAGCCCCTGAGGGTGCTGGTGGCTGGGAGGTACCTGAAGGGGGGTCCCAGAACAGCCCTACCTGGCACCCCCTGCAGCTGCCCTTCACTTTCATATCATGGTATCCTGCCTGGAATTGTTAGGGATTATTTTTTCCTCTGAAATTTTTCTTGTTTGTTATCAGAGGTTAAGGTTTGATTTGCCACTTGGCACTAAAGGAGCTCTTTTTAACAACCAGATTTCAAAGGCAGCGTTGCTACAAGTATCATTTTCTTTCATTCTTTCTTTCATTCTTTTTTTTTTTTTTTTAGACAGAGTCTCACTTTATTGCCCTCAGGAGCTCACAGTAACCTCAAACTCTTGGGCTCAAGTGATCTTCTTACCTCAGCCTCCTGAGTAGCTGGGACTATAGGCACTCGCCACAATGCCTGGCTATTTTTTAGCAACAGGGTCTCACTCTTGCTCAGGCTGGTCTCAAACTTCTGAGCTCTGGCTATCCACCCGCCTCGGCCTCCCAGAGTGCTAGGATTATAGACATGAGCCTCCATAATTTCTCAGAGAAACGATCACGTACCCTGCCAGGACACTATCATACAATTTCCCATTGTAACCATTTTTATGTGTACAGCTCAGTGGCATTAAGTCCATTCACAACTGTCATCACCATCCAGCTCCCAATTTTTTTCATTTTCCCAAACTGGAACTGTCTCTCTTAAGCACTAACTCCCCATCTGCCCCGGGCCCCTGGCGCCATTCTGCTTTCTGCCTCTGTGAATGTGACAGCTCTAGGTCCCCCATAATGCAGCCACACAGGATGTGTCCTTTTGTGCCTGGAGCGTTTCACTGAGCCTGGCATCCTCAAGGTCTAGCCACGTGGTAGCAGGTGACAGAATCTCTTTCCTTTTTACAGCTGCGTGACCTTCCGAGGTGTGCCTGTACCATGTTTTGTGTATCCAGCCATCTGTAGGTGGACACTTGGGGTGCTCCTACCTCTCAGCTGTTACGAACATTGGTATACAGGATCATGATACAGGGTCCCCTCCACTGGGCACAATGTAGCTGCTGGGCTGTGTGGCCTAAGACTGCCCTGTGACTCTGGGTTTCAGCCTCCCCACCCCTAAACTAGAAGGGTTGTGTCAAATGACTTTCTGGGGACCCTTCTGCCTGCATGTATTGGTTTTATGGAAACCCTATTTCTTTCCTCTGAGACTCACTCAGAGCTCATCTGTTGGCTGTGCAGGGGCCCCTGGGCTGATCCCAAGCACATGTCTAAGCTTCCAGAGTCTGTCTGTATTCCTCCAGAATAGAAGAGGGATGAAATCTCATTGATATGAGATGAAAAAGAGAAGCAAACCCAGCAATGCTTTAATTGATACACTCTTTGCAGAAAAAAAGCACCACTGGACACAAAACATGGCCCAAGTTCTGAGGCAGCCACGGTGGGTGTGGTCCTGGTTCCTGGTGTAGAGGTGGCAATGGTATAGAGGTCCTGTGTGCTGGTCAGGGAGCCAGCAGGTCCCAAGTGTCAGCCAAGACATCCCTGTGTCCCTGTGCAGCCACCGGAGTGGAAAGTTTCCTCCAGTTTGTCCTCGGTGAGGCGACACAGCTTTGGCAGTCACTCTGCTCGAGAGTGATTTCAGACCCTCCATCATCTGATTCAGTGCTAGTCCCTGTTGTCTCTTCCCGGGCGGGCGGAGTGACTGGCAGCCTCTACCAGGAGGGGGGTGGCTGGGCTTTGAAGAGCTGCCTTTGAAGGTGGCTCTGTGAGGCTGCTCTCCATGGCCTTGCGGGGGCCACTCCTGTGGTGGTTTCTGAATCCAGTGACTGCTCGGGTGGTTTCTTCCTAATTGGCTGGTGTCGCACGTTTTTGAGTCTATCCACAGCCCTACTGATGCAGTGATGGCCAAGCATGTCCTTTTTATCGGTGGGGAGACTGAGGCTGCCACAGGGCAGAGTCCAGCCTACACAGCCACCTCCTCACACACAGCCCTCTTCTGCCTTTTCTTCCCAGGGGCCCTGTCTATGCCACGTACATGGGGGCAGGATGGAGGTGGGGCTCTGTCACGCTCCAGGGGAGGCCATCGGCATGCAGCGGGGAGATGGGGGCACAGGAAGTGCTGGCCTTCCTCTGCTACCCTGCTGGCTGGACACTCGGGTTCTGGGGCCATCCCAAGAGCACAGCGGCTTTCACGCTGATGTCTGTGTACCTCCTTCTGCCAGCCCGGAACAGACGGCCTCAGCTCCAGGTGGGTGGGCTGACCTGGACCCCAGAGCCTGGCCCCAGTGGGGGAGCCGTGAGCTCCTCCTGTGTAGGCTGCCCAGTCCGAGGAGAACCCCTCCTCTCTTGGGCCTGGCCTGGTGCCTGCCCACTCCTCTGGGACAGTGCCTAGCATAGAGGCTGGACTGTGTGGAATCTCTGTCTGTGGTGGGGGCCTGCTGGGTGAGGTGGCCAGTGCCAGGCAGCACTCCAGGCTGACTGCCTGGAGGCAAGGTCCCTTGGTACCTTTGCTGGACCCTCCTGGGCCCATCAGGCCCAGTGGGCAGCGGAGGGCAGGCAGACCATGGACAGATGCTTAGGGACAGATGTTCTGCTTGGCCCCTGGTCTTGTCGGTTTGAGTGCCATTGTGTGTGCAAGGTCTGCTGCTGGGTAAGGTGCCTTCTTTGTGCCTCACGGGACCAGTTTTAAGGCCAGTGGTCACCTGCATCCCCTGAGCAGGTCCAGGCCTTTGAGGCACAGGTGGGCTCTAGAATCCTGTATCCCCCCTTTCTGCAGTCTCTCTCCCACCTTCCTCCTCACAGACGTGTGGGGATACCTTGTCCTGCCCTCTGGGTGTCCCTGCAGGCCCAGTTAGAGATGGCAGCAAAAGGTCCTGGCATGTGGGTGCTGAGGTGAGACGCCTGAGGAAGTCAGGGGAGGTAGGAGAGGGGTGCTGGCAGCCCACAGGGGGCAGGGACCCAGGATCATGGCATTGTGCCTGGCACCACTGTCAGTAGCCATGGTGGAGGCCCTGTCTCTCCTCCTCCAGCCACTTAGGCCTTCCTGTGTAGTGTCCTGGCTCCCTGTGTCCTGGGAATCTCACTGCTCCTGAGACACAGCCCACCCCTGGAACTTCTTAGGCAGCAGTTGGGATGGCAGCTGCCCCTGTCCCAGAGACTTGCCCTCTGAACATCTGGACTCCAGGAACAGAGAGGAGAAGAGACAGGCTCTGTCCTTGAAGTGTCTACATTTGTGTTAAGGGGACAGAGCAAGAACACGCAGCTCTGTCCCACCCAAGCACACCTCACAGTATTTGGACTGCTTGGAGTCAAGGGTTTGTTTCCCTCATATGTAAAGAGCTCTTCCTGGTCAATAAAAGATACCCAAAACTCCAGTTGAAATATGGATCTCTGGTACTACGTAAGCAGCAGCTCACAGAAAAAGAAATGAAAACTGTTGGCCTGTAACAACAAGAAGACACGTCACTTGCTTTTGTCACTCTGTGCCCCACAGACTTCTAGCAGCCCAAGGCTCATGAGTCCACCTCAGCTGACTCTGGCTCAGCTCTTGTGGCCAGGCACCATGACTCTTCCCGTGGACTGGGTCAGCCCTGATGTGTCTGAGGGCCTTTCCATGTAGCAGGAGAGGAATTCCAAAGATGCCCTGTGCCTGAGCAGCCTGTTCCTTGTGCAGGGGCCAGATGGTGCCAGTATCACAGGAGCCCCAGGACAGGAGGAGGCACAGGTGGGCTCTAGCACCCTGCTCGCACCCACATCCTCCACCTTACAACCTTCTCCTGATGCTCATACCCTCCACCCCCTGCTCAAATCCTCCTCTGTCCAACCTCCTTCCATGTTCACACTCTCCTCTTCCTGCTCATACCCTCCTCCTTTTCACACTTCCCTTTCCTTGCTCATACCCCTTTTTCCCCTGCTCACACTTTCCTCTCCCTGCTCACAATCCCCCCCCGCCCCAGCCCACCCACACCTTCCTTCCCCTACTCGCCATGATGTTCAAGGCCCTCAGCTGGGCTGGCTGTTCCCCCAAGGGCTTTCTCGGCTCCCAGGAGTTCTCTGGCCCTCCCTGCTGTGCCCACACCCTCACAGGGGCACCAATTTGGCCACAGTGCACCCCTGGGTGGTCTCCTCTCTAAGTGTTCCTACTGGAGGCAGAGTCCCTGATTGGTAGTGCCTGCCTGTTTCTGTGGTATAAAGATGGCTCCCATGGCCAATATCAAGTTAGCAACATGACATCAACCTGCTGTAAGATCCAGAAAATGTGACAGTTGGTTCTCTGACTAGGGAGAGCTGCCTCCGACACCCCACTGCAGCCTCTGCTGCAGGCCAGCCCAGAGAGACTGGAGGAGTGGGCCCTGCTGCCAAGCCCCAGCCCCTCTCTCCATTCTCAGGCTCTGCTTGGTTTAGGGCTGTGATTTGTTCTTTTCTTGCTCCAACTTCCCCCACCAGAAAGCACTGCCCATCTCACCAGAAGACCAATTTGCCCATCTCACCAGAAGACCCATTTTGAGGTTACAGAGGGCATCGCCATGTGACCTGTGCAGGGAGGGGTGTCCAGTTTAATCCTGCCTTCACACCCATGGCCCTGTGGTCTTAGCAGGGCTTTTGGTGGCTGTCCCTGCCTGAGAGACGGGGAGTGTAACCCCATCCTTCACAGGGGTCCTGAGAGCCCACGGAGGGGATGGACCCTTGTACACCAAGAGATCTGTACTCAGGTGGCTGTTACAATCAGTTGAGACAGCTCCAGGGAAAAGCACAGTTCCTTGACGTCATCCAGAGTCTCTTGTCACAGTGAAGTTCTGGAATTTCACTGTCTGTCAAATATATTAGTTTTTTCTTTATGGCATCTGCTTTTCTGGATTTGTTTTTTAAAACATTCTTCTCTATCCTGGTGGTGTAAAGATACATTTTTTTTCTTCTTATACTTAAAAATAAATTAATGGACTTCATTTTTAGAGCAGTTTTATGTTTGCAGAAAGAATGTAATCGAAGTATAGAGTTCTCATGTGTACCTTTCCCACCCACCCCTCTAGTTTCCCCTACTGTTAGCATCTTTTTTTTTTTTATTATAGATAAAAATATGCACCATAGATGTGGCCCGACCCATTACCCTCCCTCCACCCAAACCTCCCCCCTCCCTTCCCCTTCCTTGGTCCTTTCCTCATAGTCTTGTGGTATAGTTGGGTTATAGC
>CAUYPK010103005.1:0-39827 GCA_963574355.1 Loris lydekkerianus
AAGGGACTTAAAGAGAAACTTCTCTAAAGAAGGCAGACACAAAATCTACAAACACATGAAAAAAAGCTCATCATCCTTAATCATCAGAGAAATGCAAATCAAAACTACTTTGAGTTATCACCTAATCCCAGTAAGAGTAGCCCACATAACAAAATCCCAAAACCAGAAATGTTGGCGTGGATGTGGAGGAAAGGGCACACTTCTACACTGCTGGTGGAAATGTCCACTAATATGTTCCTTCTGGAAGGATGTTTGGAGAATACTTAGAGATCTAAAAATAGACCTGCCATTCGATCCTATAATTCCTTTACTAGGTTTATACCCATAAGACCAAAAGTCACATTATAACAAAGGTATTTGTACCAGAATGTTTATTGCAGCCCAATTCATAATTGCTAAGTCATGGAAGAAGCCCAAGTGCCCATTGACCCACAAATGGACCAGCAAATTGTGGTACATGTATACCATGGAATACTATACAGCCTTAAAGAAAGATGGGGACTTTACCTCTTTCATGTTTACATGGATGGAGCTGGAACATATTCTTCTTAGCAAAGTATCTCAGGAATGGAAGAAACAGTATCCAATGTACTCAGCCCTACTATGAACCTAAATTATAGCTTTCACATGAAGGCTATAACCCAACTATACCACAAGACTATGGGGAAAGGACCAAGGAAGGGGAAGGGAGGGGGGAGGATGGGTGGAGGGAGGGTAATGGGTCAGGCCACATCTATGGTGCATATTTTTATCTATAATAAAAAAAAAATAGAAAAAAATTGGAAACATACCAATTATTTCTTATAATTTGCTGCTTTTCTCTATTTCATTTATCAGGAACATCTTTCCCTGACAATCAATAGTTTCTAGGTCAGGATCACGTTATTTGTACAGTGAATACCAGTATTTGTATTGTTTTACTTGGATACATCATAATTTTTAAAGAATATTGGAATATTTTTTCCTCTTTGACAATAAAAAAATTTCTGCTAACAATCTTGGAAGTTTAAGCTTTATACATCTACTTAATAATTTTCTTGGAATAAATTCTCATGCCTGGAAATGCCGGGTCAAATCCTGTAAAAACTTTTGAAGCATTTTTCATGCCCTGGCAACTGACCTTCAGAAAGTTTTGACCAATTTACAACTCCTCCAGATAGCCGAGAATGCCTGCTTCCCTTACCCCTTTGGCAACGTTAGAAAGCATCTGTTTTTTCAATCTTTGCTAATTTGACAGACAAATAAATAGTGCCTTCATGTTTAATTTGCATTTTTTGATAACCTGTGGCTAAACATTTTCATACATTTATTGCCAATTTTCAATTCTTATGTGAGTTTGTTTAATTCTGTTCTTAATGATACAAGATTGTACTTAAGCATCTAGAATATTTATGGCGAGGGATTTTCTGGTAAAGGTGATATAGAGGTTTCATGAGTCTCAAGGATTTAATGTTGACCTTGAGACTTGCTATGTCTGCTCTTTTTATCTCTCTTAACTTGCCTCTGCTGTTAACTCTTCCTGTGATCTTTACATGCCATTAACCGGTGCATTTTACTTCCCTTCTTTGCGCCTTCTAATCTTCCATGGGCTAAACTCGTAAATTAAAAATTAGAAAATAATAGAAAGATAATCAAACATGTTAGAAGTTTTCCAAACAAAATGTAAAATTAACTCTGGGCAAGCACTTGATTGTCTACTTTGGGGTATTGATGGTGCTGCAGATAATGAGTTGTAAGTTGCTCTGAATGACTAAAAAGCTACATTGTTTGTACTTTATCTTTTCTTTTTTTTTAAATTTTATTTCAAATTAATATGAGGGTGCCAATTTTTAGGTTATGTTGTTCTCACTTGCAAGGTAAAGTTCGAGTTGTAGTAGAGCCCTTGGCCCAGGGGGTGTGATGACATTGTGCACGTGAGGTGAGGTCCCACCAGCTGACCTCCCTCCGTTCCCCAGTGGTCCTCACCTCTCCCGTCCCCTTTCTGCCTCCTCTCCAGTCCCCTTTCCAGACTGTGTTTTATCCTTGTGGTGGGTATGTAATTGTTTATACGTTGGTTTCATATGGAGTTGAAACACATTCTTCTTCCTAAACTATCTTTTCTTTCTAATAGGAACTACCAGATCTCTTAAGCACTTCAAATTTTTCAGGATTTTTGTCAGTCAACCATTATTGGGTCACATGCCCCAGTTAGAGCCAAGAAGTCCTGGGAATCCCCTGGGCAGCCTGTCCACAAAACCATCTGGCTGAACAGGGAAAATCAAAATAACTCCTCTCTGCCTTCATCATGAACCCAGCTTAGCAAAGAAGAAGAAATTTCCTTCTCAGGAGGACTTACCACTAAATTCAGTCACTGACTTTCAGATACCTTCACTGCATAAATAGGCCAAGACAGATTGTTCCAAGAGCTTCTGAGAAAGAAAGTCGGATAAACTGTAACAAATTTGAATAAGAGCCAGAATAATTAATAGAAACTGTTTCATTGCTGTCTTGTTTCCATTTCTAATTAATATTTATGTGCACACATTGCAGAGATGTTGCTGTTTGCTTAAGAATATACTATTGCAATACTGTTAGCTACAGCTGTTTTTGCAATAAGAATTCGTTGAGCAGCCTAAAATTGACAGATTAATACCCTGGTAATTAAATTCCCTAAATGGGAGGAGCTACTTCTCTCTCCCTAAAAAAACAAACAAAACAAATATAATAGAAAGTATTGGTGGAGAAACACCATAGATGTTAAAATACAGAGTTTTGAGGATGAGAACATCTGTTACACTTTTCTTATGAAAGAGCTGTTACAAGGCGAGGGATTTCCAGGCTGAGGTCTTGTTTCCAGGGGCAGGAAGGAAAGATGGTTCAGGTGACCCTGAAAAGCCACATCCCTTTCCAGGAGGCAACATTTGTGTGGGTATCAATGCTGAATGTCTTAACAATGGCCTTGTTACGACAGCTCTATGCTGATAAATTACAAGTGCAACCCCTACCCAGGGTTTATACCAGTGAGGCGTGTGAGCATGTGCCTGTAGCAGCCAGTTTCAGTGCAGTGGCCAAGAGTCCACAAAGGTCAGGAGGGCCCTGGAGTTCAATCCCACTAACTGCGGCACCGGTGAGCGGCATCCTAGGACTCAGTCAGACACGGGGAAAATCCAGTGGTGTGGTTTGCAGGGAGAGTTCAAAAATCACCCAGACCCTTCTCCAAACAAATAACCTTCCCAACTTTCTGCTGGCAGGCTAGATTTGCCTATAATCTGAACCAAACTCCAGCATTTTTATTTTTATTTTTTTTTAGCTATTTAGCATTTATATAAGACTTACTGCCTTCCGAAGGCTTTTCAGTCATTGATTACTCATTAGCCCCTTCGCGAGGGACAAGTGTGCAGTCCCTAAGGTATGCCCTAACCCTAATGAAGCGGTAAGACAGTCTTTCCCCCCAACCCTGTCTCCCTTCCTCCCTCTCCATCATCTTCTCTCTCCCTCTTTCCCCCCGTCTCTTCCTCCCAGGCCCACTCAATCAATGCATCAGGCTGTCAGTCCCGTGGGAAGCCCTCTATGCTAGAAACGTGGGCTTCCCAGAACCCCTGACCACGTCCACCAGCAGAACCACCTCTCTTTAGCCTTCCGGGTGCTACACAGTAAAGTTCCTCTTCATCACCAGGTCTGTCAGTCACATTAAACTGGTGAATCATTTCTCTTGTCAGATCTTTCAGCTTGGCCTCCCCCTGCCCTTCTGAGACTCTGATAGTTGGGAACAAATAGTGCTATCACTGCTTATTTATTAATAAAACATCTGCCTTCCCTAATGCAAGCAGCAAGTGATTTGAAGTGACATGGCTGTTATGTTCACAGTTATTTCTCAGTACCGCTGAGAAACGCATGTATTTATCTCTGTTTTGGGCAGCCCAAATTTACACCTTTGGTTTTTTGTCAAAGGCGCACATCTATCCTTTGTGGCTTGCCTGCCTCGTTCAGCTGCCTGTTTTGGTTTGTGTCACTGGGAGACTTGCGGGAAGCTTGAGAGGAACACTGGGCATTTTGATATCCCACCAAAAAGCACTGTGCCATGTGTTTCTCCCTGCTCATACGAGATCTCTTAATCACAGAAAGATTCCAATCCAAGTCAGTGTATGATTTTCCTACGTACCCTGGATGATCCTTGATCTAATTCTATTTTTGTCTAAAAATTAGTTTAGTACCAACTGCAGTTGCTTGCAGCAATATCAAGGGAGCTCACTGGCTACAAACACATCAACAAATCTCAGCACTCAAGCCAACTTTGGCGTGTGGCATGTGGCTCCTCTCCGGCCTCCTCACTCCCCACCCAGCTAGGCCTAATACAAGACACAGTTTATTTCCAAATTGTCAAGCTTTAATTTTTTTCCTCTTTTGTTAGTTAATAAGAGTTTAATTCAAAGAAGTATTCCTCCAGTATTCCCACTGACTCCAATTAATTTGCATTCAAAAGGATCTTACTCTCTCGCATCCTGACTAATTGCCTATACGCAATTTCCACTTGAACCAGGCCAGGGGGAAAAAAAATTAACTTATCATAAGGAAAACCTCATCAATGTTTTCTGTTTGAATTTTTTAGCATACTTGAAGCTTCTGAATGCTCTTTCCCCAGAAGGACTCAAGACCAAAGGGATCACCCTTAAAGCAGAGATCAATTGCATCCATAATATTACAGAAAACACGTGCATTAGTAATGCTGTCAACTATTTAGCCGGCCGGTGCAGCAAGAGCACGTCTTGTTTCTTCAACTGCACGGTGAATAAGCAACTCCACTCCTCGGAGAAAACTGATTAACCTTTATCTCCCAACTTAAGAGTCTAGAATGATGTTACAAACAATTACCCTGCAAATCAGTCATAATTAGTCCATTTGTGTGGTAGTGAAACAACACCTCCAAATTCTGATGTTTGAGACATTTATTAATTTGCTCAAAAATATTTACTGACCACTCACCATTTTTCAGGAATGGATTAGATGCTGGAATTGTAACAAAATGGATGAGGCCAGTCTAGAGAGTGGTCGAGAGTAATAGGTTTATAGAAGGAGGTAAGAAGGAGGGGTGGTAAGCAAAATAATGCCCCTTATGTTCTAATCTCAGGGCTAGTACATACCAGTGTCCTAGTGAATATGTTATTTTATGTGACAAAAAGGACTTTGAAGATGTGATTGAATTAACAACCTTGAAATGTGGAGATTACCTGAATGCAATTTACCGTCATGGGTCCTTAGAAACTAAGACCCTTTCCCAAACATAATGTGATTCTAGTACTGTGCTGGTGGAAGCTGGGCCTGAGTGGTGCTGTGTTACTGCTGGCTTTGAAGAGGGGAAGGGGCTACAAGTCCAGGGATGCAGGCAGCCTTCAGAAGCTGGGAAATGTAATAAAGTTAATTCTCCTATGAGGCATCCAGAAAAGAATAAACTACTATGGACTCCTTGATTTTAGCCCACTGGAGCCCATGTTGGGTTTCTGAACTACAAAACTGTAAGATAACAAAATTTTGTGAAGTCTCTAGATCAGTGGTAATTTGTTGTGGCAGCAATAAAAAACTAACAAGTTTAGCCAGGGCTCTAAGTGCAATCGCACCCCTCATTCACTGTGAAATTTGAGCAGGCTGCTTAATCTTTTCAATATCTGAGTTCCTTCATTTGTAAATTTGAGGGAATAGTATCTACCTTACAGGTTTATGATGAGGAAAACACAAATATCAAACACCATGCCAGGAGGTAATGGGGATTCAGGGAACAATTGCTGAACGATTTGTTGGCTCATGACTCTGAAAGGGTTTCACGGAACACCCTGCTGAGTAGACCAAGGCCTCACCAAGTCCCAGGAAGCAGCAGAGATGGAGGAAGAGGACCCTCCCTCCTGGGAGTCCAGAAGAGGTGATACGTCAACGCCCTGCCTGATTCAATCCTTTAACAGCTTTCTTCATTTGACCAAAGGTCCCAGGTTGTTCAGTTGCCTGTACCAGGAGCACCCCTGTTGATCGGAGCTCTGGAGCTTACAGTCCACATTCAGCCGCATCCCTGAACGTCTAGTACAGATGAAAATACCTCACTACCCTGTGCTGGGGATTTCTCTCCATTCTCTTTAATTTTAACCAAAGACAGAGAGGCCACCTAGGTAGCATCACGGAGAATCCCGGCAGTGAGGCAGAGAACTGTGGATCTCTTTATTTATTTATTATTGTTGTTAAATCATAGCTGTGTACATTAATGTGATCATGGGGCACCATACACTGGTTTCATAGACCGTTTGACACATTTTCTTCACACTTCTTTAACATAGCCTTCCTGGCATTTTCTTAGTTATTGTGCTAAGACATTTACATTCCACATTTACTAAATTTCACATATACCCTTGTAAGATGCACCGCAGGTGTAATCCCACCTATCACCCTCCCTCTGCCCACCTCCCCTCTCCCTCCCCTCCGTCTCCCCCTTCCCCCTATTCTTGGGTTATAACTGGGTTATAGCTTTCATGTGAAAGCCCTAAATTGGATCTCTTAATAACCCGTAAAGAACTTCCAAAGTTGGTTGATCCTCTCACATAGTAAGAGCAGAGATCTGGTGACATCTAAGTCTACTTCTCCTCAGCTATCATGGGTTTCCAATTAACCAGGGAGCTTTTGAGTTGGCAGAAACTGTAGAGGTCGGTGGACTCAGCTTCCCAGGATAAGCGGGGAGGTTCACGGTTGTTGGCGAGAGACGGGTGAATCTCTGAAGGGTGCCAGCTGGTTGTAAAATGTATCGTAGCTTTCCCTCTGGACAATTTGAAGATTAATAATTTAAACCTCATAAAGACCATAACTTTGAGGTACCTGTGAAAGTCAGATTGTACTAGAGTTGTTCCAAATGGAATGAACGACTTATAAGGAATAAGTAAAACATGGAAGCAATCGACAGATTAGGGGTAATGCAGAAGGGATTACTGAATAAGTGAGAGGATCAGACAAGATGATATCTAAGATAACTTCTAAAGCTAAAATGCGGTATTGCCCTGAATACATTCTCAGCCTTTTGAGATTCTGCACCTAGAAAAGAGCCAAATAAAATGAGGAGTTTAAACTAGTGAGATATTTTCTTAAGAAACGATATGAAATGGTAAGTATTCTTTGTAATTCTCTGCTGGTTTAATACTAAATTCTAGAAGTAAAAATGAGGCTAGTGTCCTGATACTTTAGTGCATACAAGAGTTCGAACAAAAATGCTTATTTCAACCTTCTTGGAAAAAGAGAGAAATAATCAATATTGGCCGAACAGAGTTGTACGTTCTTGCTGGAGAAAAACCATCAGAGGGTAGAAATAGACTGTTTAAGGAAGAATGAACAGATTTTGCTTTTAGAAGTGGTGTTAATTATGCAGCTCAAATGCTTCTGATGTGTCCTTCCTGTTAACTCACGTACCTTCCGATCTGTCTCCTATGACCTTCACAAAAGAGCTCCTCTGAAACGCCTCTCCCAACAGAGCCCATGTTCCCAGCACAGAAATGAAAGACTCATCATTCTAGCACTTGAGTGCCTTCTCCCCACTCCAAACTTTTATTCAAAAAAATCCCCAGTCTGGGAAAATAATTTCTTTTTTCCTAGTGGCAAGGTATTCAAAATCTTTATGACCTTGCTTAAAATACTTTACTTTCAAGATGAATATAAATGTACCTATAACTGAGTTATTTGAGTCTTTAATTAACTCTACAGATGCTAAAATGTTAATTCAAAGGAGCCTGTTATTGAATTTTATTTAGTCGACGTGCAATTCAAGTTTCAAAAACTAAGAGCTTCCACAGCTTCTGTTGCTAGTAATTAGACCCTTGAATATGTCCACGGGTTTGTCTGAATGATTTCCAGGGCACCATCTCAAGAACAATTTCCTTGTGTCTTTTTGATCCCGCGTCTCCTCTTCTTGACAGGCTGCCGTTGACTACCTCTGCTGCTAGTGCCAGCTTGGGCTCATCTCTTAGCTGAGAGCTGCCCTTGCTGGTTACCATAGCTGCAACCACCAACTCCAGGCTCAGGGGAGATGATAGAGTTGTTCCTTTTTCACATGGTCCCAAGAGTAGAACATGCCCTTCCACTTAATCGCTCACAAAATAGGAAGGGCCATCTTATAATTTGTACGGAGGTTAATGGATGAAGGGAGGCCAGACAGAGAATGATGTACTGGAAACTGCGTGTGCCTGGGGAGCCCCTGGTGTTCCTTAAAGAGCCCTCCCTTCCCTGCATACACTGCCTGCCTGCCTGTAGCCAAGTGCAGGTCCCCATCTTCACTGAAAGAAAAGTTCAGGTCATCTCTGGACCACGGGATCTGGACCACACTGTCTCTCAGCTTTGGGGAAAGGAAAACAGCTTTTCTCTTATTTCATCTCAAAGCCTGTCTTCTAAGTTAAAATTCATTTTAACTTAATGAATTATGTTATTCATTCATTATTTTAATGTTAAAATTCATTTCCACCCAGAATGATTATCGATGAATGAAATTTAGTCCTTTGGGCCCCAAATATAGTCATGCAATAATCTCAAGTCTGTACATTTACTGAGATATTTGTCATCCTCCTTTATAAATGATAAAGCCTTATGGGGAGGTTGGAGGGGTGTTGTCTCACTGTGAACCTCGTTCTTTTCTTTCTCTCCTCGCTACTGATTCAAAAACTTTGAACCTCTGTTGTCATGCATATCACACAAGGTCTTCCTGGAACATGGGTGAAGATCCAGGTAGGACTGGGTTACCCCAATTTTCTGATCAAACTAAGTACAGGAATCAGGTTGAGGACCGTGAGGCTGCCAGTGAAAGCAGCACTCTTCGTAATAATATTAAAACAAACACCAAATGGTTCGGGTCTATGTGTACAATTTTAATGACGTGTACTTTTTCATGCCAAAACTTTAAAATAAATTGACATTCAAAAATTCTGTGAAATATTAGACAAATGCCAAAGTACAGGTGAAACTTTTTGGCCCTGAGACTGAATAAGCTGACGGCTTGAAATCCAGCAGCTCTTTCAAGTCCGTATTCAGCACCACACATCAAAGCCAGAATGGAAAAGTGGGAAAGAAATGAATATTTGATGAAAGCCAAGAATGAACATTTTTACATAAGCTATCTCATTTAATCATGACAAACACCTGAAAAGTAGGTGGCGTTATTTCCATTTAATGAGTTTTAAAAATGAGATTCATAAAGAATATGCAGCTTGAGCAATTCCTGCAGCTAGGAAGTGGGAAAGTTGGAATTTCTATCCAGTTCTCACTGGCTGCAGGGCCTGTAGTTCTATCTTTTAAAATGGCCAACAAAGCCCTCCTCAGACTTTAAATGAGATCTGTTGCACAGAGTAATTTAAACTTGCAAACAAACCTTTTATTTGTCATTTGAAAAATGTCCACTGCCAGGTTAGTCACAAACAACATAGCCTGCCCTGTGGACTTGGTCAACATGCGGCTGTCCACTGACCCAGGTGTGCTTAAAGAGAGGGTCTAAAGAGCTGGGAGGGCTGTCTCCTCAAGAGAAGATCAATTAATTTCAAAATAAATATTAAAAAGTTATTGGATAAATCAGCTCTGATGAAAATAGAACCCATTACTTCCAGGTTTCCTGACAGTTATGTGACTAGAATTGGTAAAGAATTACAAATACCACGCACTTGCGAAGTGCTCTGACTTTAGCTCATAAATCTTCTAAAGTCTTGACCAGCAAGGAATATTTATTATCTGAATTTTACAAGCAAGGAATTTGTGGTTCAGGGAGGTTACGTAGCTTGTGAGCAGTGAAGCCAGGACTCAGATCCATGTCCGTCGGACCCCCTAGGCAGGGAACGTTCAGCCCAGTGCCTCACAGCATCAGAAATTTCAAGCACCATTTAAAATTTGGTATAGCCGAGAATAGGAGCTGCCTACGAGAAATGCGTGTCTGAGAGAATTTACTAGCAGCTGAATGGCCAGTGGTGCAGGGCCGCACCAGTGTGCTAAGAATAGATCTTCCCAGGAGCATTTCAGGACAGCTGATGGACCCTGAGGTCATTTATCTTCTAGAACTAGGAGGAGGGAATACCAGGCTGAGTAGTGTGCTAAGAAAGCAGACGTGAAACCAGAAGGTTTAAAATGCAGGGCAGGGGGACCGTGATGCCTTAATACAGAAAATTAGCAATTTATAACTTTGGTTTACAAATGATCATTTTGCCCTAAAACTTATGGGCAAATATACAATATATTACAATATGCAACAACACAAACTAAATTCAAAAAGATTTTCAAAACTATTAAAGAAATGAGTATAATTGGGATGTATGTGTTACATAGTTCAATGTAAACATTTCGCATTGTATATCGAAGCAGTACCCTGAACCCCATAAGTGCATCAATATACAAAGTTATGATTTAATAAAAAAACTAATTAAAAAATAAATAAATAAAATAAATTCAAAACGAACAACATTTTCTCAAAATGTACAAAAGTAACAGAACAACAAATGGACGTGCTGTGCTATGCCTTGAAAATCAACTGCACAGGCAAGAATTGCTTAAATTTCGGGTTAATATGAGATTAATACACACAATTAGGTTACATTGCTTTCATCTGCAGGTTAAGTCTGAGCTGTAGTGCTGTCCTTCACTCAGGAAGTGTGACTTATACCCATGCATTGTACCTGCTGCATAGGGACTAACCCAAACAGCCTCCTCTTTTTATTTTATTTTATTTTATTTTATTTTTGCAGTGTTTTGGGCGGGGCCAGGCTTGAACCTGCCCCCTCCGGTGTATGAGGCCGGCATCCTACTCCTTTGAGCCACAGGCACTGCCCAGCCCCCTCTTTTTAAATTTAATTGAGGCTTTCTTTCCTATGGGCCTGTAGTTGTTGATATACTCATTTTAACTTGGTATTATATGAACATGTTCTCCAAGTCCTTTCAGGTTTCTAGAAAAGATGCAACATCTCCATTTTCTGTATGGCTGCACAGTCCTCCGTGGTACACACACCTACCACAGTCTGTTAGACCCTCCGCGGACTGAAGGGCACTCAGGTGGATGGTTCCCACACCTGTGCAGTTACGAATTGAGCTACAATAGACATCCAGGTCAAATGCTTTATGGTACTCTAACCTATTTTCTTTGCAGTGGATGCCTAGTCATGGGATTACACATTTTAAAATAAATGGCCGTTTTTTCTCCTTTTTTCAGGCATTGCTCGTCTAGATCAGACTCAGAAGCTTAAATAGATGAATCCATCAAATAACTTGTTAGAGGAAAGAATATTTTACAGTTGAATTAGAAACTGATTTAGATGGTTTAAAATTACTTTAGTTATATCTTTAATCTAGTGATAAAGGTAGAGTTTGTAAGGGAAAGAGAAATAAAGTGAATTCTATTCCGACATATACTGAAAGATTCTTTCAAAAACAGATGCAAAGAAGTGAGAGAGGGAAAGAATGGACTGAGCAGTTCCTATCGGTTTGCAGTTCCTAAAGTTTAGAACAGTAGCTCTCTTTTCTTGCCTTAAAGACACAAAACCAGCACATCAAACCTCCTCCAGCGTCTAGCAGTTCAAAGCCACTTCCACATTTCAGTTACTTGTTGTAGCAGCAACAACCCCTCTTCTCTGCATCAAAAGCCATATTCGTCTTTTAGAGCTGCCGTAACAAAATACCACAGATGGGAGGCTTTAATAAGATAAATTTACTTTCCATGGTTCTAGAATCTGGGAAGTGCAAGATCAGGGTACCAGCTAGGTCAGTTTTGTTCTCAGATTTCTGCTCCTGGTTTTCAGATAGCCACCGTCTAGCTGTGTCCTCACAGGACAGGGCAAAGGGAACACTTTGGTGTCTCTTTTTTGGAAGAATAACAGTGCTATGGAATTAGGAGCCCACTCTGATGGCTACGTTTAATCTTAATTACCTGCTACATACTCTCTCCTAATGCAGTCACATTGGGGCTTAGGGCTTCAACATACGAACTTTGGGAGGACTTAATTCAGTCCACAGCACCTTCCTACAAAGTTTGCTTTTGTCCCAAGGGAAATAGAGAATTGTTGAAAGATTATAGTAAAAGGTCAATGAGAAAAACAAGATACTATTCACATCTTTTAATATGGTGTTCAATAGAATTCCAAAGAGAAGATAAACCAGCAAGGCTAAAGGCAATCATGGGAGGTCTTGTCCAACTAGAGAACTAAGCAGAGCTCTCTCTGTGGTTCCCAGCAGGGCCACCTTCCGTCCTTGACTTCTCCATACATTTTTTTTTATCACATCTCGTTCTTAGTTGGTAGCTGTGTGGTATTTGGGGGTTAAATTTAAACATCATTTCACCAAAAAAAAAAAAGAGAAAGAAAGAAAGGAAGAAAGAAACCTTGCTAACTGATGATAAAGAGAAAGCCATATCCTTAGTTACCATTTGTGTTTTAATTCAGATCCTAGAAATCTTCTAAATGGGCCGAGTACAAGATTAAGATTACATTGAGTACAGAAATGCACTCACGGACTAATATTTTTTTTCTTACACTCATGGACTAATGTTTTTAAGTATGTATACATAATTGTATGTCCTTTGAAAAATAGTTGAGCATATACATAGAGTGAAACCTTTACCTGCCTATTCCTACTTCTTAAAATACATATTCAGTCTATGTAAGATGCATCTCATTAGCTTATAGTGTATGCTCCAACAAATTACAGAAATATCGCACTATCCATAAAATTGCCTGAAAACGTTCTGGAAAAACTCCATGTACACAAAGGATTTTAATATCAGGTATTTCTGTACTCCATGTAGTCCTCACATATCACGGATCTCTTTGGTGCACCATGATTATAGCTCTGTACAAATTGAGAAAAGAAATCACATCATTGGATAAGAGTAAGGACATCTAATTTATGGAGATTCAATTCAGTTGTAAAGAGAAAGCAATGAAAGACATTAATGAATCTGGTTCTCAGCACTGCATTGTGAACTGGAACAAGACCGTGGAACTACATAAAAATGCCACCAAGTTTCACCTCTAAACGGTGCAAAATGTGTGCCTCATCAAGGGCTATCCTTTCCCAAGAATAAGCCCTTTGGGATCATGCTGCGTTTCAGTGAAGTATGCTCTCAAACTGAGTAGCATGAACTTCAAATCAGTTTGCATGTGGACATTCCTGGGCATTTGCTGTGAAAGTCTTCTGGTCTTTTGCACAGTTTTGTTTTTTTTTTTCCACGTTATCTGCACTCTTGTCAAGGAGCAAATATAAACTCGCTAAGAGATTGTATATGCAAATTGTTGATATTCAAATATGTGCACTTAATTAAGTGGGGAATTACTAATTGGATAAAATTGCTTCATTCCCACCTCTAAATTTAAGGTGAAACCAACATTGGGTTCAAAAAAAGGTACATTCCCAGGGTAGGAATCAGAGGTGGGACATGCGTCCAAGTTAGAGAATCTATCAGGCCCCCTTCTGCTTTTCTGTCTGGCTCTTTTCAGGACTTATAAAGCTTTACTTTTTCCATCGCCACATTTAAACTCTCTTTTTTTTGTCTTCTTAAATTCCTAAGATTGACCCGCAATGTTAATGACTTGAGTTAAAAGTGAGTACTTGCTGTGTGCCACACTCTACATGAAGGTTATTTAGTCCTTAAGGCAACCCTAAGAAGCTGGTCCTCATATTATGGTATTTAACTAAGTCTAAAGTGCCACCAGTTAATTTACAACTCTATACTGGACCAAGGCGTGTTCTTTGTCAGATCTATAGGCCTCACCTGTTTCTCAAGTTTAGGCTCCATGCCCCCCTTCCAGCCCCAGTGACTCCAGCAGGTCCCTCTTGGTCATAGTGACATGGACACCCAGACCGAGGCCTCCCGATGTGCAGACACGCAGCGTCCACTGTGTTCATGTGGTGAGGGCCTCCACAACCCCAGCTCTCAGGGCCGACCCACCCGGGCCCTCACAGGCTCTCTCATCTCCAGCAGCTACCTGGAGGGTTCAGATAAACAGCCCAGAAGTGGAGAAATTGAACCCAACTCTGACCAGTCAGACATAGGCAGCACGGAGGGACCTGTTCACCTTTCCCCCACATTCATCCAGAGGTTTTGAGACACAGGGGTTGCACATGGCTTTTCTAGATTCAGCCTTTCTGACCTAGAATTGGCAGGTTTCCTTGTGAAGCTGTGGCCAGCCAGCAACGCATCTCCCATTTCAGCTTTTCCCCTTTCCTGAAACTCCGCAGTTTGGCATTGCCATGTCCACCTCACCCACTCCTCCTAGGAAGCATCCGCGTGTAACCTTGGCCTCAGACTCTGTCTCTTAGGATAATCCACTGAATAGAGCTGGTCGTGCCGTTGATGTAAAGGAGCGTTCTGAGTTCAGAATTGGCAACACGTGCTGATGCTTGCATAGCTGATGCCAGGCACTGTTTTAAGCGTCTTGCAAATGATCAGTTGAGTCCCCACAGTCTTTCTTTGAGGTAGGTACTATTATTTCATCTCAAAGGTGAGGGAGTTGATTCATAAAGAATTTACATACCTTGCCCAGGGTCACACAGCAAGCAATTGATGAAACCAGATAGGACCCCAGCTCTTTCTGATGCCAGAGCACAGGACTTAGGTCATTACATGGTGCTTTGTACACCTGCCTTTTTCCTCTACAAAACTGGGTTGACTCATCAATAGGAGTCTGGTCACTGAGGCCCTTGCTTGCTTGCTTTGAGAATCTATTCAAAAACTGTATTTAAATTGAGCTCATCTTTCTCTTCTTAAAGTCCCACATCTTCAGTGAAGCCTTTCTTCACTACTTTATACAGAAATCTCTCCCTTTTGAGCACTTTTCAGGAATTACCACATACTGTCCTATGTTGTCATTGAAAAGAGAGAAGAGAATTTAAGTTTATTGAATATTTATTAGGTATCAGGCATTAGAAACATGGACATAGTAAAGAAATTCCAATAAAAATCTTATCTGACATATACCTCATCGTTTGTATATGAAAAAACTGAAACTTGGAGAGGTTAAATAACATGCTGAGGTCAGAAGGTAACAAATACCAATAATTTCCACCGGTCAGTAGGTCTTTTCCTTGTTACTGCTTTCTTCCTCAGAGTATAAGAGCCAGGCTTATTACTCCTCTGTATTCACTACGGTGCCTCGTGCAACTGTGTTTGAGGGAAGAAATGAATATGAATCCAATGAAAGTTGCCGGCAAAGGCCGTCGTGAGGAGAAAGGAAAGCTAATTTGCTGCAATGATGATTCTCCTACTCACCACCACCTTTTCTGGGGCTCTTTAAAAAAAAAAAAAATCTTCTAAAACTTCATTTTCTGTGGCCTCTTTTCTTGAGTAAATAGAAATCTTTGGAAAAATTTAGTACATAATTGTTTCATTATTTTTTAGCCTCATGGCAACTTTTATCAAATTCTTAGACTCAGATATATCAGTCAATGCTTCAGACTCTGGAGAACGATTTCTACATTTATTGCTGCATTCATGTATGCTAGAAAGGACTTAATAAAGAATCATTTTATGTGATCCGTTATTAAAAACTGTCTATGGATGTCAGGGTAGCTGACAAATGAATTCCCTGATTGTTATAGTCAAATTAGAATTTAGAATCTTGACTTTTCAAAGGCAGTTACTATTTCCTTAAGAAGGCAAAAGCACGAGGTCAACCATTTTCAGAGTCTGTTCTTTTCCACACACACAACGTCCTAAATCTGCTTATACTACCAACTGGCATTCAGACGTACCTGCAACGCTGGTGGGCTCATGGTGTTGCCTGTTCTACAAAAAAATGATCTTTTCCCACCTAGGATAAGAGTATTTCTTCATATCTAACCAGTAGGGAAATAGGAACAACTTAACAAAAAGACGGGCCTGCTTGCTTTAATTTTTTAAATTATTAAGTCATTTCTATCTCATTAAATGATATATATACAGCCATGAAATAAGATGTCCCCAAATAAAACTCCACACTCTGTAGGCCGCTCTCCCATCACACCACCAATGTTTCTTTCCAACATTATAGCAAACTCCATGGGAGGTGAACTGCATAAATTGGGGAAAAGGGAATAGTCTAATAAGAATAATAGTTATTTTTTTAAAGACACTAGATTTATACCTCAAATAATATGGTACTTGACTTAGCCTCCATAGCCAAAAATAGCATAAGCTTATTTTGCTTGTCCATTATAAGTCCAAATCTAATTTATCATCCCTTAGCAAGACTTCAATGTCTTTTTCACCATCAGCATTTTCCAGGTTTTTCTAATCCACTTAATGTCTGTGTTTCACATTATTTTGTTCTATATGTATCAAGTTGCAATTCCAAGACCAAATTTCATTCTGTCAGTTCCTACTCCTGCACTGACCTTTTCAGGACCCTTCCTATGACTTTTCCAGAGAGAGCCCTCCCCCCTGCACTCCACCAGGCTGCTCCTCTCCTTTGTAAGATGCTGCCATGTGTTTGATGCACAGTGACCCTGTATAATAGTAAGTCTGACAGTAACTCAGCCTCCATACCCACACTGAAATAATTCAGGTCCCTGGGTGCACATCGCACACACAGAAATCTACCCCAGGCTATTTTCTTCTGAAGGTCCGCAGGGGTATTGTGCCCTGAAATGAATTATCTGCCCAACCACAGGGATTAATGGAAATTCAAGTGCTCAGTTACAATCATTGACCTTGCAAACACATTAAACAGAAAAAAAATAAAATGACTTCATTATACATTTCCAAATCCTAAAATTAAATATTCTATATGCCTTCCAGGTTAGGTCTCAACACTCAATGTTTTAAAATTGGATACAAATAAACACTGACTTTTAAGTATTTAAAAACTTAAGGTATTTAAATATTTGCTTCCCACCCAAGACAAAATGTTATCTATGTTATCCTCATATAAATCAAAATGATATATTGACTACAGCAATCTGTGGGCATAATAGAGTGATTCAGGTCATCTGACAGGCTGGCATCCTGCAAGTGCTCGGGACAGAACAATTGATGTGGAATCTTCAATTGTAGAAAAGTATACGTCCTCCTGGGGCATTTTCTGATTTGTAAGCATTGTGGTAGTTGGAAAATAGCATCATTTAGAAAGGAAAAAAAAAAACCAGGACTTGGACTCAGAAAATGGGAATAGCCCCTTCCTTACATGAACCTATTATTCCCTGCTGAGTAAGTTAACATTTCTCAGGGCTGCATGTTCACGGGTAAGTACAGAGCGGGGCTAGATCATCGTAAACACAGGCCGTGGCAAGGCAGTCTACAACGCACCTTCCATCTGCTGAATTCCACAGTGACTCGGGAAAACTGGATAATTAATTTTTCTTATACATGAAAAGCAAAAATAACTTCAAAAATGTAAGTCGACTACATTTTATAAAGCTTTTTTTGTTAATCAAATTTTATAAGAGTAAATACTAATCATTTAACCAGAATGCAATAAGCCTTTGTTATGCAGAAATAAATCTTGACTTTCAAATGTTTCAACTGCTGAAAGTTTTCATGCAAAAGTCATCTTACAGTTGATATTACAGGGGCCATGTTAAACAAGTACCAATTTACTGTGAGTTAAACAAGTACCAATATACTGTGAGTTAAACAGGGACCAATATACCGTGAGTTGAGTTTATTTCTATTAATGGCAGCAAAAATACTCTAATTATGCTGTCTGTGAACTGAATAAAATGAGATCAATTCATCTATAAGATTCATATTTTATACAGTATTCCACAGCTCTAATATATTGTCCTAACAATTATAACCTATTGTGTTTTTAAGAAGGCCTTAATAAAAGAGACCAAAAAATATTTGACAAAAGTATCTTGCTGGTTGTTCTGGATCTTCAAAATAGACTCCCTGGAAGACAGATGAGCTTGGATGTGATCCACTTGTGTTTTCAGGTGGTCTAGACAGAGGAGTAAACCTAATGTTTCTTATTCAAACCTCAAACATTCCTCATTCCCAATGAAGTAGAGTGCTCAGCCAGGGACGACCCTGGGCGGGAAGAACTCTCCAGAGCCTCGTTTTCCACAATAGAGAGGACGTGCACGGGGTGCATTTTTCTCAGGAGCTGCCTGCTAGAGCTCTCCTCCACATCGAATATCTGACAGGAGGACAACACAAAGGACTAGAGCCGGGGCTGACTGCTCCCCTATCATAGAGAGGGCTGAATCAAAGGAAGCTGTTGAGCTTACACTCGCCTGGGGAGCAGGTAGACGAGCTCTGTCTTGCTCTCCCCGTGAACCTGCTCACTCGGGATGAAGCTGGCCACACTGCAGGGACTCAGGGGCCTGGCAACTGACTGACAATGGTCAAGGGGCCATTCGCACCCGCACCATTACAGCCCAATGTCCCTCACTCCTCAGGGATCTGACCATACAGAGGATTCCAGGTTGTGCCTCTGCCAAATACGCCACTGAAAACATCGAGAATAGAAGTTTTTCAGAACTTTATGTTTTTTCTCAATCACATTTTGAACATTTTCTTTTGTTGTGTTCTCACAGTTTCTCTGCTAACAGAACTCTCGTTTTAGGTGTTGTAAGTACCTAATTCCTTCACATTCACAGCTCCCCTGATTCATTGTGTGAGGAGGCTTCCAATATATCCAACTCCAAGTTCTTGCGTTCCATGTCACATTCTCCAGCAAAAGCAGCCCCATCACTTATCACTAGTAAGTGTTTACCTAAGAACACTTCACCTAGAGTTTTTACTCTCTTTAGTATTACGAACTAACTCCATAGGCAGTTTAGGGTTTTCTGAAGATGTGTTGATAAACAAACATCCCTAACCTTCCCTTTCACTTTTGAAATTCTTATGAAAGCAGCTACCTGCTTCTCTGAAGACAGGAACTGTCTTCCAAGGCCTCTCCTGCCTCCTGCTGAAGCTGCTGTCTGTTCTTCCTGTGGGTTTTCAAGGATATTTTGGTCATGGACTTGCTTTGTGGAATCTTCTAAGGACTGAGTCTTATCGTAACATCAGTCACCAGCCAAACTTATTATAAACACTTACATTTTTCTAATTTCCATATTTTTCTAAAAGAGTTTAAGACAAAGTAAACAGTTACAGATTTTAAGGCTCTTTAATTGTGGTCTTTACATTTGCTAGGCCTCCTAGTTCAGTCTCGGTCTAATTTCTCTTAAAATTGATTTAAGGTTTGCAAATTCTCTTTCAACGTAATGAAACCTCTCAAAATATGACAGTTTTCTTCCAGAAGAGCAGAAGTCCTAGTGGACTGTTCTCTGGGTCTCTTTGCTTGCTAATAAAATGTGTCAAGCACTAACCCCCCACTATGACTATAAAGATCACCATCTCCATCACACTCTTTGGATGTGGGTCTGGGCTAAGCTCCCCAGAAGGGCTGTTACTATTTGGAAAGGATCTTTCAAGAACAGTGTCACATAGAGCATCACAGCCATTAGCTGTGGTTTCCACACCACCACTGAGTCTTTCCAGGTTGCTGAGATCCTGTTCCTATAATAGACAACAGAGTGTTGTGTTGAGTATTCTTGCCAGAACTTCCCAGGGCCTGGAAACCGAGGCAGGCCTGAGTGAAGGTGAGGAGGGGACAAAAATACAAGACCTCCCAATCTTTCTCACTTCTTGACTCATAAACATGCTGATCATATCATGACCCAGGGTATAGAGCTGTAGGCCAGAGGCAATGGCTTATGGCCCTGGCTGCCCTCCATCCTTCCTGGCTGCACCAAGAACCCAAGAGGTGCAGGTTCTTTCACATCTGTAACTATCCTGGGCCCCTGGCTGGGAAGCTCCACGTTAAAGGATTTATAGGTCCTCACCCTGGTCTCTGCTCTTTTTTCTCTTCAATACACTTTTCATCCTATGGATTTTGAGGCCCAATCCAGTCCACGATGATCAAAGTGACACACACACCCGTGCTCTTTGGCTTGTGTCTGTCTCCCCTTCAATTTGCATGGGGCAGTGTGTACAAAGACTTCTGAGATTTCAACTCACTTCACAAATTCCACCTTTGAAAGCTAAAGAACTAACAATCAGAATTTTTGAGCCCGTTACTGTCTTACAGGTGGGGAGTTCGAGACGCAGAGAAACACTGTCTTCTCTGAGCCCACCTGGGTAACAGAAAGAGCAGAATCTGAGCTCCCATCAGCTCTGCTGGTCATATAACCACACACGCCATCAGCTATAATCTCCCATTAGCAGTATCCTAAGGGAGAAAAGAGTAATGGATGGCTGCTTCGTAATGATCCCCCGGCTGCTCCCTGCACGGTTTATTCCAGAACTTAAAAATAATAGCAGATTCTGAACTAAATCCAAGCATAGGAGTGTAAGACTGGCCTAGACAGTAGTGAGCCCATACACAGAGAAAAACTGCATTGACTGAAATTTAGAGACCCTGCCCTGAGTTTAAGCTCCACTGTATACTACATTAACCCCTGAACTGCTTGGTTTACTCCCTGTAAAATGGGAATATATCTGAACACAGATATACCGTGTTCATCAACAGAATTTAACTTTGTTCCATCACTTGTTTTTATCTGAATGAAATCTGCACAAGATGAAATTGTACCTGCTGACAACACGTTTTAACAATAGTTCTCGTTATTGGCTATGTGCTAGAGGAGATTTCTTTCTTTCTTTCTTTCTTTCTTTCTTTCTTTCTTTCTTTCTTTCTTTCTTTCTTTCTTTCTTTCTTTCTTTCGAGACGGAGTCTCATTATGTGGCACTCTGCCGTGGTGTCACAGCTCACAGCAACCTCCAACTCCTGGGCTTAGGCGATTCTCTTGCCTCAGCCTCCCGAGTAGCTGGGACTACAGGCGCCTGCCACAACGCCTGGCTATTTTTTGTTGCAGTTTGGTTGGGACTGGGTTCGAACCTGCCACCTTCAGAATATGGGGCGGGTGCCCTATTCACTGAGCTACAGGCACTGCCCCCTAGAGGAGATTTCTAAAAGCATTGAGATCTGTGTCCCAACACCACAGGTTCACATGTGACTGAATCGGAGTGTGAAGGGGCCCTGGGGCTATTTAAAGTCTCCCAGGTCATTTCAACGTGCTGCCAATCTTGAGGCTTAAGCTGCCATTAAACAAGCACTTGCCAATACTGAGCATTGCTGCATGTTAAAGCATTAATATTCTCAACTCTCCACGGCAAATGGTACTATTTTATCTATGAAGAAATTGAGATTCAAAGACATAATTTTGACAGAGAGATTTGCATTTGGTCCTCTGTCTTTGAAGCCCAAGTTAATAGACACCAGGTAACACCACAAAGGCCCAGGGTCTGCAGGCGTTTTGCACAACACTCACTGCCTCCTCTCAGTCACACCCACCGCATTTCTGATTTTTAGCATCACCTGCACACTGTGGGCCAACAGTCGTCCCACTTTGTAAAAGTTGCTAAGAAGATCGTGAAGATCAGCCGGTCAACAGAGATGAAAACCCCAAGCCAGCTAAGACCTAGAGACAGCAAAGTGTTCAGCAATTTCACTAGCAGAGGCCCAAATATCACAGAAGCAGATTTCTCCAAGTATCTCACATGTTTCTCGGGTCACCTTTGCTGCCACCTGATTCCTCGTTCAATCACTTTGACAAATGGATCACTGGAAGAGTGCCACTCAGAGTCACTCACTGTCACTGTAAATGCACTTGGCAGGACAGGGGGCGGGGGTGGTATCTGAGATTGAATGACAGATGGAAGCCTTGTCAGATAGACTCAGAACCAGGAGGCAGTTGATTATAGTCCGACCCTGGCCATAGGCTGAGGGTGGAGGCTGCACCACCTGGCAGGGTGCAGTGGTTTCCATTACTGCCACCGCCCCCCTTGAAGCGCCTGAGTGTCCCCCGGTTGACTCTCTTCCCGTTCATTGTCTAAATCAGAGTACAGTCGGGGAGATTTTATGGACTTAGTCACATTCAGGAAAACTTCTCTTTGAGGCTCCTCCCAGGAGGTTCTCTTCACATGTCTAACTCTGTCTTTAGACCCCATAATGAAACTAAATAAAAAATTTGCTAAACAACAAAGGGCTACATCTGAAACCTCAGTGCCGTCAGGCTGCAGGTTGGGTCCCTGAGTCACTCGGGTTTCCTCTCATTAACATCAAGAGGGAGAGGGAGGCCTCTAGTCCACCGGCGTACTGACTCCACGGACATTCTGTAACAGTGTTCATTAGGGAAAGCAGTAATTTCGTGCCATGGTCTTTACTTTGTTGTTAGGAAAGGATGGCGAGCTTCCATCTGGTCACATTTTAGTCCTGCAAGGTTGAGCAAGTCACTTAAATTTTCTGAGCCTCCACTTGCTTGCATAAATTGAGGAATAAAATAACTTTTTCACTGGGCTGTTGAGAGGACCAGCATTCAAGAAGGACTTGGTAACACGCTAGCCATTGTGAAGTTCAGCTGGCCGTCTCCTGTTGCTTCTGAGAATCATCACCTGTAGTTAAATTAAAAATCGCTCCTGCTTGTGACCCCACAGCAGGCAACACAGAGACACCCAGTGGAGAAGCAGCTTGGACGCCACTCAGTGCTGACTATTTAAAGCACACCCCCAGTCCCCCAGTGACTTACCCTTCACTTTGGAGTCCATTTGAAAGCACTTTGTTTTCTCATACATAAGCCACGTGTCCCTGTATCCAAAGTCACAACAGCTCCCCGTTGATCCTGTTTCAGGAACTCTGAAGAATGACTATTTGAATTTCTCCCTAGGACCCACTTCAAAAATAAATCCTGCCTATGCTACACATTTAAAAAAAAAAAAAAAAATCAGACAATTCCAAACATACCATCAAAAATTGGTAAAAATCCATTTAGCCATTTTTCATATGCTGTGATCATTTTCAAAGACACAATTGTGTAGCTCCTCTATTAATTTTAATGGACCTTGTTTGACTCTGCTTTGCTGGACATTGTGATACGTGCTAGAAACACAAGAAGATGGATCTCCACCCTCCAGTGCTCCCAACATAGTGGGGAACTTTTAGAAAAAGATAATTTTGTATATTGTGGTATATTCTAGATCAATGTTTGTCCAGAATGTGATGGGAGCACTTTGGTGGGCAAAAATTAGGACAGATTAATTAATCCAATTAAAACTGGATTTATGACATTTGACCGGCCTATTTTTTGAATCCTATAGTGAATCTAAGCGCAACCTAAAAAATAGTTGGGCACATCTACATTGCGATGAAGTTATCCCCTTAAAAAAGGTCAAGCGTTTCTTTGCCATTTCTCATTCATTCATTCTATAATAATACTGAGGTTTTCATTCATTCATTCCATAATAATACTGAGGACCCGCTAGCTGCCAGGCACTGGGCTAAGAATTGAAGGTGAAGAGAAACACAGCATGTCCCTCTACATGGGGAACTCAGTGTGAAAGGCTAGCATCAAAACTGGAGTGCAGCAACTTCAATCCTATATGATAAGTCAAATAGCAGAGAAACGTACCAAGCATGTCAATCGGGGCTAAGAATTTTAAGATTAGCCATACTGAACCTCAGAGTCAAAGCATTCTATAATGGGCATACTCTTATTTGACAACGGGACGGTTACTTTCTTTGCATTACTATTATTATTATTGCTTACTACTTAGTTGCAGCAATCTTCTGATTCCTTTTCTGAATGTATTTATCTTCATTCCTTCTTTAAGAAGTCTCTGTGTCAAGTACTTATACTAAACATTGTTACGGTTGTTAAATTTTAAGCCTTTTTAATTTTGTAAAGGGAAAAAGTGGAAACCTAATAAACACATGTATATGTAAAAATAAAAAAATAATAAAGTAAAATAATTTTAAAAATGAATTTTAAGATTAGTCTGCTTTGGTTGGTCAGAAAAAGCATTGCTGAGACAGATAGCAGAGCAGGGGTAAGAATAGGGGAGGGGCACAGGGACAAGCACGCTGAAAGGCCCAGAAACAGCCACACAGCATCCCCGGGAAATAGCAGCCCTCACTCAGCCAAGGGATTCTCTTTCCCTCGCCTGATACACGTGTAGCACTTTCCCCTTTTGTAAGTTTAGAACATCATGTTTCTTCCACAAATCTTAGGAAACTATTCTGGACACTAAAACACATGAGATGCTGTTGCTGTTTTTTGACCCAGTGGGTACATTGCACAACTTCTCATTTAAAATGCGACAAAGCAAACTATGTAACCAAAATGTGTGTAGCCCTGTAATATTCTAAAATTCCAAAAAATAAAAATAAAAAATAAAAAATAAAAATAAATGCATGGGCCAGGCATGGTAGCTCACTCCTATAATCCCTGATTAAAACAAGAATAACGTGGAGTAAAACATAAAGTTTACAATAATTTTGTAGGTCAAACATATGATTTGAAGGAAATTAATTACCCACTGAGGGTCGTTTATAGCTACACTTCCTGATTCTTTCATCCAACCACTGGGAGAAGTTGATTTTTCTCTGCTAATAAGATGGAAGTGTTCTCTTTAATTTTTCCATTTTTGTTTTATTTTCTGTTTTAGCGATTTGCCTGTATGTGCGGAGGACTTTTTCTATGAAAAGCAGAGGTTTGGAGCAGCCCTGACCCTATTCCCTTGGGGTCTAGAAAATTCATTTCACTCCTCTGTCCAGTCCACCAGCTGCGCAGTGGTAAGATGATCAGGGTGGAAGGAGGATTGGTTGGTTGGGTCAATGAGATGTGCAGTCTTGGACTGTGAATGAGCCTTTGTTAAAGGAATTTGCGATGAGGGTCATTCTAATGTTCGAGTCATTGCTCCACTCTCCATTGATGGCTCTGGATGGCAAGTGAAGGACTTACAACTCAGCACATTACTGACAAACAAAAGGCAAGTTCTTTACAAAACGTCACCACTTTGGAATGGCCTCTGTGCCAAGAAACCAACGGAGAAGATTCCTGGACAGTGCAATGGAAAGCTGACCCAGAGAAGCCAGTCCCTAGTTTTGCCATTCTTGACTCTTCTTTTTTTAACCTTTTTTTATATGCAATTTATCAATAAATCCTGATAGCTCTACTTAAAAAATATTATGAAAATTATATCCAGCATCCAACTACTTCTCAGTGTAGCTGATTTCAGAGCCTCCAAACAAAGCTTCTATTTCTGCCCTTTCCCTCCATAGACTATTTTCAACACAGCCAGAACATAAGCTTGTAAAACATTAGTCAGATCATATTTCTCTGATGAACATCTTCCAGTAGCTTTCTAGAGCTATATGTTTTTATGTCACTTCAAAGATATTAACAGTAGCTTTTGTTCGCTTGATTTTTTTAATGTTTTGTTCTTCCTGCATGTTCTGTTTATTCTAAATCTCCCACTTTTTGTTTATTGGCTGCCTAACCTCCTTGTTGTGTGTTAGAAGCTTTCTCAAATGCTGCTGACCCTTGCCAGCCTTCATTTTCTTGAGTGGGACACTGAAGGGCAGACGGAGGTTCTGGGTCTAGGAGTGAGATTCACATGTGTCAGTGAGCGTGATCTGGGGGCCAGCAGCCTTTCCCGGTGGAGGTACTCAAAGTCAGAGATGGAGGGGCCAGCTCCCTTTCGTGGGGGAGATACTCAAAGTCGGGAGCTGCTGGTCTTTCCCATGTGGTGGTGTCAGTTTCCCAAAGAAGGTGTCTCTTACCTCTTTCCTGAGATGCACCATCCTGGCTGTTAAACCCTGGAACTGGGCACTGTTCACTGAGAACACTCACTCAGAGCCCCCGTCTCTGTCCCAGGCCTCAGTATCCCAACTTCTCAGTGCGCGTCATTCCCTCTAGCCCTTCTGGTTCTGTCCCACCAGAGTCACTAGCTTATTCTAGATAGGGAGTAAACACCTGGGGATCCAAATGATCCTTTAAAAGACTTTCAAATCAATCCCCACCATGCACACAGACTTGATTCTCACCTGTCTCAGTGCTTGGAGCTTCCAAGCCTATGGCTGCACAAGTTCGTGGGGTAAATTGAAGTGTTTCCTACTAATGCCTCAGGCTGCAGGCACTTAACTGTAATTTTCCTCTGTGCCGCGCATTTACTTCTCATTTTTCCATTTATCAAAGAGTTTCATTAATGGTGGTGTTTGGGTTTGTCTTTCGTTCTCTTGTTTGGGGGGTCATTTTTGAGAAGGAAAAAGTGAAAAGGTCTTTGTTCTACCATGTTGGAATTGTTTATCTTCTACAGTGAATTATAATAGCAAAGAAAAAGGATTTTTGTTTTAATTTTTATCTAGTCAAATCTCCATTCGCTTTGGCTTCTTCTGTTGTTTAATTCCTTGGGCCTAGCAGTTTTTGAGTGATCAAATGTGTCAAGTGCTGCTTAGACACAGGGGGACAGCAGTGAGCCAGACAGGCATGGCCTCCCAGCTCACGTATGTTATAACACAGCGAGGAGTCAGACACCAACCTATAATTATACAGGTGAGCATTGTTATGAAAGAGGAAGCTCAGAATGCTATGGAAACCTACTAAAAAGGTAAAAGGTACTTACCATCATAAAATGTGCAGTAGTCCACATTTATCCTGGGGGATGTGTGCTAAGACAATTTCAGGATACCTGAAATTGTAGATAGTACCAAACATTATATATACAATTTTTTTTCCCTGTATTTTCAGATCTATAGTAAAGCTTAATTTTTAAATTAGGCACAACAAAAGATTACCAACAATAACCAATAATAAAATAGAAGAATTAGAGCAACCAGGTCAGCTTCACTGCTCTTGGCCAACACTAAGTAAGTAAGAATTACTTGAACACAAGCACTGTGAGATCACAGTAGTTGATCTGAGAACTGAGTTGGCTACTCAGTGATGACTGGGGTGTAGCAAAGTCAGCCCAAATATGGAGATAAAGGGATGGTTCACATCCCAGGTGGGAAGGAGCACAACAGTGAGAGATTTCATCTTACTACTCAGATTTCTTGCGTGCTACTCAGAATGCTGCATTACCATAACATTTAAAACTTATGAATTTTTTTTTTCTGGAATTTTCCAGAAATAAACGAAAAAAATATTTGGATGAAAGTTGTCTCTGAGTTATGTATTCTATTTCACTGACCTATCCAGCTGTTCTTGCCCTGTTATCACAAGGTTTAAATGGTTTGGGCTTTAGAATATCTCCTCATACTGACAGAATATGCTTCCTCAAAGCTCTCTTCCACTCAGCTTTGAATTGAATTAGAAAATCCTGATTTGAAATATATAGGCATGAATTTTCATTCTGTCACCAAAAGATCTTGAGTCTAGATATAAAGTGAAATTCTGTCACAGTCTGTTTGATTACAAAAAATGTAGAAATCCATACAAGTCAACAAATTGTCTCCAGTTTAGACAACAGCAACAAGGCAAATGCTCAGTCAGTGCTTTCCACTATGCCAAGTGCTCCATGTCCATCAGCTCATGTAACAGTCCTCTTCCTGCTTGCCAGTGCTTCATAGGGTCCTAGTCAACTTCGTCCACAGAGTTAAGTACTTCAATTATGTCCATTTTGCAGTGAAACACAGGCTTAGCAGGTTAATTCACCTACTTAAGGTCACCTGACCAAGAAGAAAATAGAGTCTCATGGTTTTGCTTTTTTAATGTTTAACCAATAGCTGACAACTATTAATTGCCCTTATTTGCACTCCCAGAACAACGTGCACATAGTTCTACACGTGCCCTTATGGTACCTGCTTCTGACTGAGTGTTTATCCTCTCTGCAGCCACAGCTGAGAAGACAGCACTTCTTATTCATGCTTGTGTCCCAGTACCTAACTCAGTGATTCAAACTTCCATGGCAATAAGTAAACACTTGTTGATTGAATTAACTATTTACCTTTGCTTAGACAGTACCAGAAGGCTGAAAAGATGGGAATGTCAGTCAGGAGCAGACTTACTGAACAGCCAGAGCAAACAAAATTTAATGCCTACCTAACACTGCTACCTCTCATGGAAGTGATTTGCTCAACAACAGCAATTTTCACCATAATATTAATTGATAGAAATTAAGGAATGAATATGAATCTTAGAAAGGAGGTCAAAGACTGGGGTCAATACATACGTAGTGACCAAACTCCAAAAGCAAAAGGAACCCTGCATTGTGGTAACTCAGCTCTAACTAACACTGGGAATATTCCATGATTGACAGCTGTAGACTTGGAGTTTATCTGTTTAAATCCTGGGCAATGATATGCCCTTCATGAATTAGCTATGGCTTTTGACAAAATTTCCATCACCTACTTTATCCCCTCTTTAGGACCACCCATTCTCCTATTCTTAAAGCCAATCATCAGTTTCAATATGATAGGAAATCTTCATCAGTTCAATAAATATTTGAGAAGAAATTCAAAGTTGACATCATATTTATTTATTTCTAAGAACATTTTTCTGTTCAGTTCAGACCAGAAGAACATTCTAATAAGCTGCTTTCTAGAAGAGATTTCAACCTCTCATGCTACAAAGAAATGAACTTATTTATTTCTTATATATTTAAAGTGCACTGAGCATTTAATATGTGCCAGGTAATATGTGGTGCACAAGAAGGGATACCTATGTAAATAATACAATGTTCCAGAACAGGGGGCTTATAATCCACCAAGAAATGGAAACACAAAAATACTTGTGGAGTCTACTTATATAGACTTGGTTGTAAGGATGAAGCCTTCACAGAAAAGATGTGTATAAAGGGTGGCTAAAAAATTGGTTAACACACACAGGTGAAAATTTTTTACTGGATATGTTCTAGTACCTAGATACTACCTTAATATACCAATAACTAATTTTTATTGAACACTTTCCATGTCCCTCATAATGGGCTAAGGACTTTATCTCATTCAATACTTGACTCCCTATGAAAACTATTTTGAGTAACTTAACAAATGACTTTAGAATACATATGATGAGCTATATACTGTTATCACAAATAATAATGCTCTCCCAAATGAAGTCAAAGCTTAGAGAATCATTAGAGCTTCGATTTGAACCCTTACAATCTGGCTTTCTAGCAAAACTCAATGTTATCTCCTACAGTGAAGTATAAAATTGTTTTTCAGTATTTGACATATGGCTAATCTGAATTGTAGGCTACTATAAATGCAAAATACACACTAGATGTTGAAGACTCGGTATTTTTTTAAAATATCTAATAATTTCTGATGTTACTAACATATTAAAATGATAACAATTTGGATGTATTGGCTTAAGTAAATATATTATAGTATCCTCCCACTTATCTGTTAGGGAATATATTCCAAGACTCCCTTGGATGCCTGAAACCACTGAGCACAGTCACTGAGCCCTGAGCACTATATGTACTATGTTTCCCTTTCACAAACCAGCATGAAGAATAAACAAACCAGAGGGAGAATGGTGGAGAACTGAGAAAATAAATCACACAAGAGACATAGATTGCATAAAAGATAAAGAGATGGGATTGGGAGGTCTGGCACAGCTGATGACTGCAGCCAGCCCTGAACTATATGAATAGCTTTATTTGTATAGTACCTAAACAGGGTTGCTTATACGAACAGTGTTGCAAATTAGCAAGGAAAATGAGTGGGAATATTTTCATCTTGCAAGGTTAAGGGGAAGTAATAGTACATGGTAGAAAGATTAACTTTAGGGAGAGGAGGCTACATGTTTTTTGGGAAAGTAGAAGAGTATACAGAAGTTATGTGGCTTCTGGCAGAGGAAGCAAGGAGAAAGAATTGCTGTTGTTTCAGGAAGAGAGGAGAAGAAGTTGAGGGCCATTGCTTAAAGAGCACCTCCCAGTCTGTGGGAGGTAACATCGAGTTTTGCTATAAAGCCAGATTGTAAGGGTTCAAATCAAAGCTCTACTGATTTGATTTGAACCCACACTTTGATTTGAATCTACACTCCACATTCCCTATGCATACATACTTACAACAAAGTTTAATTTATAAATTAGGCTTAGTAAGATATTAACAATGATAATAACAAAACAGAACAATTTTAACAATACACTGTTATTGTGATCTGTCCCTCTGAAAATGTTTTTGGTCTATGGTTGATCACAGGTGACTGAAACCACAGAAATAGAAATCATGGATAAGGAGAGATTATTGTATTAAGGTAGTTTCATTTCATCTGTTTGTCTGATTTTGATTTTTACTAATGTGACTACTAGAAAATCTATAATTATATATGCAGCTTCAGAGGTGGAAAGCATGAATACGAAGATGCCCTCAAGGTGATTGATTTCCCACCTGAGGAAGGAGATGGGGCTGGGCAAAGCAGAATAGTCCTGAGCAGTATGTGATAGTTGCCAAAGGGGATGCATAAATACTGTTTTTAATTTTTAACTATTATGAGTGCAAAAAAGTTGTATATCTTTGTACAATAAATGTGATGGTTTGATTCAGGCTTACAAGGTGCCTTAATCAAATCATGATAGTTGACATCCATCACCTGAAGCATTTATCATTTCTTTGTGTTAGAAACATCCCAATGCCTCTCTTTTAGTTGTTTTAAAGTAAACCCTAACTTGTTGATTTTATAGTCACTTTGTCCTGCTATCAAGTATTATTCATTCTGTTGAACTGTTGTCCTGTGTTTTTGCACCATCAACATTTCCCATTTTATACTCCATCAGCAGTCCTTCCCAGCCTCTGTCAACCATCATTCTACTCTCTGTTAACACAAGATCAATTGTTTTAATATGTAAATACTGTTATTTAAGAGCTCACAGGAGACAGAAATCTCTTCTAAGATAATCGAATATCTCTACTGCATTGGTTACAATTGAATTTTCACAGAATTCCAAATCTTACTATTTTCTCTAACCCATAGACTATCACAGAAATATGAAGAACCGCTGGATCTCAAAGAAAAACCTCTGATTATAAGTTCTGGTGGCCCCATCAGCTACCTGCATAGAGATTGAGCACTGAACGGACTAACAAAAGTCTCAGCAACTCCAGAACTGTTAGTCCAGATCCACTAATCAAGAGCAGATTTCCTTCATCTGGCAAACATTTCTTAAGTGACTAAGATATTGGATTACAATAATAGTTACCTTACAGGGTCTCTTTTCCTTCTCCACTCGCACATCACAGAATATAGCATCAGGCAGAAAACTGACCAAAACATAACTAATTGGGTGTAAGAGGAGAAAAGCACAAACTGGGAAGTACCCTTTGAATTATGTGAATTCATTACATCGGCATCGACTCATTGGAACTCCACTGGTTTTTCATTTTGGTTAACTTGAAGAATCTAAATCTATTTTGTGAACCAGCAGGATGTTTTTGGAAGATAAACAAAACTGTCCGCAGTTTGGATTTCTCCTGACTTCGTCCAGCTCCAATTTCACATTTACCTCATTCTCTCGATTGTTACGGACTACTTACTCTTTGACAACTCAGAGAACCAGATGTGTTTCAAACCAAGAAGCCAAATTCTTCTCCTGAGAATACTCTTCCACGGGAATTCCTATAAAAGGTGCTATAAAAAGTGAATCTTCCTGGCAGCATTTTAAAGGCGAGCTCTTTGCTCTGCATGGCATCAAGTTACCTGGAGACTGTTCAGCGTTCATGGTTCTGGAGCTATAACTTCCAAATGCAAATCTGATATGAGCAAAACCACTTGAGACATAAGAACATATTGAGATGTCATTGTAATTACACAAGACACAGACCTGGCCAGCAAGCTGGGTCTATGTACGTGCAGGAGGTGTTTACCGCAACTTAGTCCATCTTTCTAGCCAACCATACAGACAAACACCTTCCTGGAATTGTAAACACTGACAACAAATCCCTCAATGTTTGCCCCAGGCATGCAATTGACTTAGTTCTTATAGCAGTACTAATTTAAAATTACTAATTTCTATTAAAAAAAATTAGGAAACTGAGGCACAGAGTGGCTAAAAACTGATACAGTGATTAGCAACGAGGATCAGAGTTAAGTTCCTTGTCAGAGACAAACTTCTCTGAACCCATGTCCACATTTCCAAGTTCCATGATACACTGCCTACCACACAATATTTTAACAATGTGCAAATGCATCACATTCTTTCTCATTCTTCAAATTACTTGATAGAACTGAACAAATCCAACATGAGGGGTAAGCACATTTTGTCATCCGTAAAATGAGTTAATAGTGCTATAGTAACATCTGCTTGTTAAGGGTTGCACGTGTTTTTGTGAACAAATTATATGTTCTACATTGTCCAATTACTCCTGACTTCATTCTAAAGAGGATTTGAAATGACCTGGGAAGTTAGGCCCTCCACCTTCCATCTACAAATGGGGTGCTGACCCCTGATTTTGCTGGAACAAGTTAGTGGATCTGAAAACACTAGTTATTGCTATGGCTCACTTTGCAAGTGAGCACTGGTACAGAAAAAGAGTTACAGAATCTGGAACCTTGCTTTATTTCTTCTCTTAACCCACAAAAAGGTATACTAAAGGCAAATAAAACATTCATCCTCTTGTTTCTTTCCATTACCCACAACCTTGGGATGCACTTCTCTTAATTCATCATGTTCCTTGTACTCACAGCTTCAAGAATACAAGGAAAGATGGTGGCACCCATCATCCAAGAACCTATTACCCGCAAGAATGTTCCTGGAGAGGAGGAGTGGTCCATTTGGGAGATACTTAATAGCAGTCCCCAAGCTCTCGTTTTCTGGATAGCTCCATTCTGTGAGTAAGGTCAGAGAGTGAAGTGAAGCCCTCACAGGTAAATATTCAACCAGGTGTTTAAACACCACCAGACGCCACACATAAACAGCAGCTGCTAGAAGGAATGTGGGAGCTCGGCACCTGGCAACAGCTCCGATTGCGGCTTCCTCACGAGAGCTGGCGGGAGGTGGAAAATCAAACATCCAGGGTGTGTGGCCAGCCCTCCATGTCTGCAGACATCAATATTTCCTCGGAAATGGAAAAGGATTATCCAGGGATTGTTAGAAAATGGAAGAGCATGGGAAGCAAAAGTGTGATTCTTCTGAAACAGGAAGTGGGAGTGGAGAGGACCTAGACTCTTGTCCTCAGTTCTGACCTAATTGTTTGATGGCCCAGAGATGTCATCTGGGGAACTTTGTGCTGATATTTTTTGGAGTATGTTCCAATGTCACACATATAGGAGGGAAGAAGAGGAAGTTAGCACAGATCAAGTGCCTTGTCACACTCTGGGACAGTGTGCCATGTCACCTGCCATCTCTTTGGTTCCTATTGCGTCATTTGATTTGATTCTCACAGAAGCCTCACAGTTACTCCCAAATGACAAAGGGGGAAACTGAGAATCACTAGGGTTTACTTTATGTGTAACTTATAACTGTTCAAATCAAGATTCAAATTCAAATCTGTTATTCCAAAACGCATGTATTTTCCTACTTGACCATAATTCAACATTGTCTCAGCGGTGGCCATTTCTAATCAAACATCACCAATCCCCACTCATCTATCATGAAATATGTGATACCAACATTAAACTCAGCAGGTAGGCTTGAATCCCATTAAGCCATGAGTTCTAGTCACCTAAAGGTTTCCACTGGTGCTACTGAAGTCTCTATTTATTTTACTTATTTCTACCCAAATAGGATTTAAACTGGAAGTTTTTACACATAAGCTTTATGTGGACACAGAAGATTCGTGCTTGAATGGGTTGTAGAAAGCAAAAGGTCCCAATTTCTCCATTGTACAGATTATAAAACTGAGGTACTAAAAGGTTAAGAGGATTTGCTTAAGGTCATACAGTTAGTAGAAAAGACAAGAAGAAAGCCCAGGGTGGATCTACCTCAGGATATTAAAAATCATAGTGCTGTCAGCTGAGCCAAAGCAATGGAACACATACATAAATAGTTCAGTCGATGTTGTGTATATTGCTTCCATGCAATATCACTTAGTCCCCAGTGAGAATAACCCACATCACAAATTCCCAAAACTTCAGATGCTGGCGTGGCTGTGGAGAGAAGGTAACACTTTGACACCGCTGGTGGAATTGCAAACTAATTCAGCCTCTATGGAAAGAAGTATGAATAAGGAAGATCTGAAAATGGCTAAAAGTAAAACCACCATGTGATCCCACAATCCTATTACTAGGTAACCACCCAGAAGAAAAAAGAATCATTTTACCATAAGGATATTTTCATGAGAATGTTCATCATAGTTCACAGTTGCCAAGATATGGAATCAACCAAGTGCCCGTCAACCCATCAATGGATTAACAAGCTATGGTATATGTACACCATGGAATACTATTCAGCCTTTAAAAGGATGGAGAGTTTACATATTTTGTATTAACCTGGATGGAGTTAAAACACATTCTTCTTAGTAAAGTATCATAAGAATGAAGAAGAAAGTAACCAATGGACTCAATACTAATATGAAAGCAATAGGTAAGCAACCTCATGTCCATAGGAGAGAAAAACACAGTTAAACTCAAGTAATATTAGGGGGAGGGGAGAGGGGAGAGAAAAGGAGAGGAGCAAGAGGATTGGTGTGCTCTCATCCAGGGGGCACAACGCAAGGTTAGACAGCATTCCCCATGGATGACGGGCTGAACTACACCTCGAACTTCACCTAACCAACTCCAACAGGGTAACCTAATCATTCGTTCCCTCATAATAATCTAAATTTTTAAAAAATTAAAAGCTATAGGGACGACAAGATTAAGGAGGCACCTATAACAGTAGGGAAATGTGCAGAATGTAAATCAATGCTCTGGATTTAAAGCTGGCTTTGTGACCTTGAAAAATGTATTCAACCCTTGAAACTTTGGTTTCCTTATCTATCTATGGGAATGTTAATCCCTACCTTAATTACTTTGAGTATTTAACAAAATAACAGAAGCAACCTGATATACAGTAGCCATCCAATAAGCATCAAACGTTTCCCCATGTTTTTTAACAAATTTGAGAAAGGAACAAAAACCTGTAACAGCATTACTACAATGATTATTAACTCATTTTTGTCATAATACTTAAATTCTAGAATTATGGGTGCAAGCCTGAAAGAAACAAAAATTTGAAGAAACATAAGACCTATAAGCAAAAACTATAACCCAGTCACTACCGTAGCATAAAGTTACTCACATAAGTACATCTGTAGCTGACACACTCTTTTTATTCACTGTCTATCATCAGCCCATTAGCATAATGTCCCCGGATGAGAGAACAGTTTTCTGACCTAGCTGTGCTCCTGACACACTCCCAAGGCACAGGCCCTCCTGACCCAGTCTATGCATTGGCCTGGTGTCATACTCTGATCTTACTTCTTTCTTGCAACAAATTGCACTCAGCCCTATACCATGCCCCTGAAACAGTTTATTTATATATATATACTCAGTTGTGGCAAAAACAAAGATGCATTAATTAAAATGTGGTGGCACACCCACCAAAGCAGCCAGGCCCATGGCTATGACCAAGGCACCTGGTGTGCAGGTGATCCCCAAATTCAGCCTCTCACTGGGCTCCAGGTGGATGAAGAGTGTGAGACATCTGCAGATCCCTGCTCTTCTGTCCCCAAATCCTGAAGTTTGTCTGAGTCCTGGCTACTCAGGCTGTAGTCCAGGATATGCACCACTTTTTCATGCCCTACTTCCTTTTTTGTTGTTGTTGTGGCAGTTTTTGGCCAGAGCCGGGTTTGAACCCGCCACCTCCAATATCTGGGGCCAGCGCCCTACTCCTTTGAGCCACAGGCACCTCCCCACACCCTGCTTCCTTTTGAAGTGAATGAGAATTTGTTATATGATTGATAAGTATTATAAAAATAGCTTTAAAGAATACATTTCAGGAAATAAGATTTAAGGGGTTTTTTTTGTTTGTTTTTTATTTTTTATTTTTTTTTGCAGTTATTTTTTATTATTATTTTTTTTTTATTGTTAAAACATAGCTGTGTACATTAGTGCAATCGCCTGTACCCATTCGGATTATGTTTCCAATTTAACACCATCTTCTTCCAGAAACACTGTATTTGACTCACAGAAGTGGCAGCTGACTCTTCCCTTTGTAAGGTATGAGTTGGAAACTCTCAGGGCTGATAATGACAAGCAATTGTCTCCGACTGTCTGTGCTGCGTCTGTTGGTTTTAACTGAGTGTGCATTGAACAAATACTCATTGTCACCAAGCTAACTCTCCTAGATGGTCCTGACGTTTTCAGCAGGGAGAATAAAGAGAAAGTGAAAGAAAAAGAGAGAGAGGGAGGAAGAGAAGTGAAAAAAGGAAAAGAGGAAAGGAAGAAGGAAGGGAGGACGTAATTTTATTCCATGCAAAGACTCACAAGACGCTGAATGCCATCAGGAAGGATGTTAGAAACAACTTGGAAAGCAGGACCCCACACTTTATTGGAACCTAATTTGTTCCCTATCTCTGTGTCACCTGTGCCCGTCCACTGGGGGGCGCTGGGCTCCATCCTCAGAAACGCCCTTCCAGCCAAGTCACCATGAAATCTCCGGCCTTATTTCTTAGTTCTGGTTATCGGACTTCTTTCTCCTTCGTATGATCAAGTCTCTCCCTTGTCTTCTAATCTTAGAAGTTGGATTCTTGTTACTTTTCATAATGAAGCCCCTGCCACATTGCCATCCACTATACCATGTCTTTCAAGAAAAAAGAAAATTAAGTCATTATGAACTAAATATCATGTAAACCAAACCTTCACACTTTATGTTAATCCTTGGAAAATCCATTCAAGACAGGGGTAGTTTTCCTCACATTATGAGTAAGGAAAGTGAGGCTTAGAGGGGTAACTCACCTAAGGTATAGGAAGTGGCAAGTAGCGACATAGATTTTTATATATTTTTAAACACAGAAGCTATATTTTTTAATGAAATTCTTTCATGCCTCTCTCATGCTTAGCTTTGAGGCACTCACAAAGTAACAGTGAATAAATACAAGGACATAAACGGCGCAAGAACATTCGCAGAGAAGGAAGCAAGTCATTCTTCCTGGGAAGACTGCGAGTTGCTTACTTCCATGATGAGTCTGGATGGGAGAGGAGAGGGAAGAGTGAGGATGGGCTTTCAGAAAAATGGAAACGCATAAATGAGCAGGATGGGCTTTCAGAAAAATGGAAACGCATAAATGAGCAGCAAGGGTTTATAATCAGAACGAAAGTGTTGGGTAGGAGTGTGGTAACAGAAGAAGCTAAAACACTTTTAGAGACAGATTACAGAAAGATTTAAATGCAAACAACAAAGCCACAGAATTGTCTTTGGACAAGTATCCTTTCAATAAAAAAAATGATTCTGTCTTTGCTCACAGTTCGGGAAATGGATGAGAGCAGAGACAACCCAGAAACAGGGAGGCCTTTACAGTCCAGACCGAGACGGTAAAGCCTGGTCCTGTTCTGCTGTGGCAGAGTGGAAGGGAAACACTTCAGAATTAAGATGGAAATTTCTATAATTGGTAGCCTGTTGGGTTCTGAAGATTGAGAGTGAAGGATTATTTGAAGATTCCAGTTTAAGCAATCGTTCCCAAAAATCTCATTGTCCTCAAACTAAGGGATACATCTTGAAGCATTCGTTTAAAAAGTAAAATTAGAACAACGTGAGAAAGTGCTGCATAACCACATAACGTGCTCATGAAATGTATACACTTCTGAGGAGAGAGTCTAAAACAGCACTTCTCAAGTCTCAACGTGCATTTAAATCACTTGGAAATCTCATTAAAATGCGTATTCCAGGTTTAGGAGTTCTGGTGTAAGGGCCCGGAACCTGCACATCTCACAAGCTCCCAGAGGCAGATGCACATTTTGAGTAGCAAGGGCATAAAATACAAAAAGCAGATCTTTGACACACTTTTAGACAGATGACAAATGTCCGATAGACCAGTAAAGAACACTGGGAATGGAGGATTTGGGGGTGAAAAGGAGCACAGGATATAAGCTTTGTGGTCTTTGAGGGTGCTGCATGGAGACCAGTTATGCCTTCCACAAAGTGTCCTGGGTGTGGGTTGGAGACACCACGTGGACCTTGGATGTCTTGGCAGCTCTTCCTGGGAGGTCTTTGCAATGTCTGAGATAAAAAGCATGAGCCTGTGTGACTGCAGAGTTCCTTCCACCAGAGCCAAGAACATTCATGTTCTGCAGAATGAAGGGTCCCTTGGCTTCTTCCATTGCCAAGACTCCCAGGCTCACGGTAGAGATGGGGATGAAAACATGTAGCAGTCAGCTCCCTCAAAGAATGTTGAAAATATACACCAGGGACCTGTGTCCAAAAATAAATAATTAGGACTTGGTGGGTGTTTAGAATAGTGGTTAGAACGCTATTCTGTCCTTGCCAGCAACAGCCTGCTTACTTTAACAGGTCAGTGCTATGTTATTTGGCTGTTTGTTTCTATTTCAATCTAGTTGCATGTTGAACTTCCAATAAAATTATGCTAAAAATGTCTGTTGTATTCCACTTACTGTTGTTTCTATAAAATTAAAGACTCCAAATATTGAAGGGAACATTAAAGTCTACTGCCAGTGTTTGTGTTCAGCTAACTAGTCAACTGCACTCTGCTTGAACACCTGAAATGTTGGGCAGCTCAGCACCACTCAGACATCTCAGTACACTTCCAGACAGCAATGTAGGAAAATCCTAACTTCCGTTATCTGAAGCTGGCTTCATAACTGTCTTAATGTCCAGTCCTAGATGTACAGTATAAACACACACACACACACACACACACACACACACACACACAACCCTTCCTCAAATAATAGTTCTTCAAATGTTGAAGACAAATTATATGGTGCCATGGAACCATTACTTGTCCAGGTCAAAAATCCTTTGTTCTTTAGACTTCCTCATATGAAATAAATTTGAATCTCTTCTCTATTCAATTACCTGTACCCTAAAAGTGTTCCAATTTTCCTCTGAAATTATGCTGTTCTCAGTCAAAGGTAAAACTCCATGTGGGACTCTGAGTAGCTTAGATAAAAATGTGTGTATCACTTCCCTTACATCAGTTCATTTTTCTAGCTTGATGTATTCTGAGATCATATTCCAGAGGCAAGGAGAGAAAGGATATGGGTCCAGAAAGAAATGGATCCAAGATTAGTAATCCAACTCCAACTCTTAAAAAAGTTTGGTATTTTTCCAATGCATATTACTAATTATATTGAAAATATAATCGGCTAAAAATTCTTTAATCCTTCTATAGATCACATTTTATTTGCATAATTATTTTATTGTGAAATCGGTGACAAAAATTTACCATTCTCTATGTACCTTTATTTCTTTTAAATGTTTATTGTTTCAGAGTCACTTGAGTTCTTAATGGACATAATTCTGAAACCAAATATTTTAAGTACCCTTTAAAATTTTGAACTAGCTAGAATTCCTTTTTTTTTTTAATTCTGTAGAGACAGTCTCACTTTATCACCCTCAGTAGAGTGCCGTGGCATCACACAGCTCACAGCAACCTCTAACTCCTAGGCTTAGGCAATTCTCTTGCCTCAGCCTCCCGAGTAAGCTGGGACTACAGCTGCCCACCATAACATCTGTCTACTAGCTAAAATTCTTCTGAGCATGACATTCTCATTTAAAGTATTATGTTTAAAATGTCAAAGAAAATAGAAATACCCCTCCCCCCATATACACACTGCCCAACAGGCAGGTTGAAGGAAGAGTTCTACATCTCTATAATTATCATAATTTAGATAAACATTGACCCTTTGAATCCAGACCTTGGATTTCCTGTGAATTACCTTATTTACACCAAATCATCCTCGTGTGGTTCCACCTGTCCACAGAGGTGTCAGGAGAGTCTCTGTCTGACATCATGTTGAAACCCAAACACGTCCTTCGTTTAGCCCACAAAAGAAGGAAATGACTCGGACATAGGTGGTTTATTTATTTATTTTTCTTGTTAAATCATAGCTGTGTACATTAGTGCAATCAAGGGGTACAACGCGCGGGTTTCATATACAATCTGAAATATTCTCATCAAACTGTTCAATGTAGCCTTCGTGGCATTTTCTTGGTTATTGTATGTAGACATTTGTATTCTGCC
>CAUYPK010103006.1:0-15775 GCA_963574355.1 Loris lydekkerianus
ATGGTCTGAGAAGATGCAAGGAATAATTTCTATTTTTTTAAATTTGCTGAGTTTAGATTTGTGGCCTAGGATGTATTCAATTTTAGAGTGTGTTCCATGGGCTGAGGAGAAGAATGTGTATTCAGTTTTGTTGGGATGAAATGTTCTGTAGATGTCTCTTAAGTCCAGATGTTGAACGGTTGAGTTTAAATCTAAAATTTCTTTGCTTAGCTTCTTTTTGGAGGATCTATCCAGCACTGCTAAAGGGGTGTTAAAATCTGCAACTACTATGGAACTGGAGGAAATCAAGTTGCTCTTGTCTGTTAGAGTTTCTCTTATAAATTGAGGTGCGTGCTGGTTGGGTGCATAAATATTAATCATTGAAATCTCATCATCTTGAGTATTACCTTTAACAAATATGAAGTGTCCATCCTTATTCTTCCTTATTTTGGTTCATTTAAAGCCTATTGCGTTTGCAAATAGGATTGCAACGCACTCTTTTTTCTGCTTTCCATTTGCCTGGAGTATTGACGACCATCCCTTCACCTTGAGTCTATATTTGGCTTTTAATGTAAGGTGAGATTGTTGTATGCAGCAGATATCTGGCTTGAGTTTTTGTATCCAGTCAGCCAGCCAACCTGTGCCTCTTTAGAGGACAATTTAAACCATTCACATTAATTGAGAATATTCATAAGCCTTTTGAGAGTCTGGTGGACATTTTTAATCCTTTTGTAACTGTGGAAGTTGGAATTTAATCAAAAATTTCTGAGTGGGTTTACTTTTGTGGTGGAGGATTATGCTGGTCTTTTATGGAGGATAGGTCTGAGAAAATCCTTGAAAGCTGGTTTACTTGTGGCAAATTTCTTCAAATTGTGAATGTCATAAAGTATTTAATTTCTCCATCATAAACGAAACTCAGTTTAGCTGGATACAGGATTCTGGGTTGAAAGTTATTTTGCTTTAGGAGATTAAAAGTCAATGACCATCCTCTTTTAGCTTGAAAGGTTTCAGCAGAGAGATCTGCAGTTATTGTAATATTCTTGCCCTTGTAGGTGATGGTTTTCTTTTGTCTGGCAGTTTTCAGAATTTTCTCCTTCATATTAACTTTAGTGAAATTGATTATGATGTGTCTGAGGGATGTCTTATTTGGGTTGAGTCGTGCTGAAGTTCTGAAACTGTCTGCTATCTGAATTTCAGAATCTCTAGGCATGTCTGAAAAGTTCTCCTTCATAATCTCATGAAGAAGAGATACTGTGCCTTGTGAAGCCACTTCGTTGCTTTCAGGGATCCCTATAAGATGAATATTGATTTTCTTCTAATTATCCCAGAGCTCTCTGAGAGAGTGATCTGTTTTTGCCCTCCATTTCTCTTCCTCTTTGAGAGTTTGGGAGCGTTTGAAAGCTTTGTCTTCAATCTCAGAAATCCTTTCTTCTGCTTGTTCCCTTCTGTTACTGAGAGATTCTACTGTGTTTCTCAGATCTTTGAGGGCTGCAACTTCTTGTCTCAATGTGTCAAAATCTTTGGTCATTTGGTCTTTGAATTCGTTGAATTCTTGAGATATCTTTTGGGTTACTGCTTGGAATTCCAATTTGATCTTATTTGCTATCCAGATTCAGAATTTGATGTCTGACATCTCAGCTATTTGCTTCTGCATGGAATCTTGTGCTGTGTCTGCCCCATTGATCCATGGGGGAGATGATCTACTCTGATTATTCATATTGTCAGAGTTTTTCTGTTGATTTCGACTCATGATTGTTTTTCACCATTACCTCTGGCCATCCTCAGAGTTGGGGAGGTGTCTCTCCAAGATTAGACCCCAGCGGGATCACTCTAGTGTTGCTGGATCTTTGTAGGGAGTGAGCCTGTGTTGTTCCTCTGGGGCTGCCCCAGCCAGGGAGTTCTGGTTGTGGAAGCAGCTCCAGAGTGTGACACCCCTGATCCAGCAACAGAGCGGGGGTGGGGAGGTGGGTGCACATGGTTCTGGAAGTGCCTGGCACCCAGTGACTCTGGCACAGAGGACCCAAGGCTCCAGCAGTCTCTGGCCAGGAGAAGGGCTCCGTGCACAGGAGGGACCTATGGTACAGCTCTTTTGGAGGTCCGGGAGGGTGCCAATTGCAGGTTGCGGAGTAGCTGTTCCAGAAATTCGGGAGGGTAATGATCTCGGGTCGCGGCGCAGCTCTCTTAATGAAAGATCTTTAAGATCTTCTCATAGCACTGGCACACCAGGTGAAAATCACTGATCCAGGATATTCCACTACTTTAAAATCAGCAGATTAGCAAAATTAACTTCATCTGCTACCTTCATTTCCATTTGCCTTATGACTTAACAGAGCCACCTGTTGCTGGGATTAGGATACAGACACATGTAGGGGACCGCTATTCCACCAACCAAAATAATGCACAGATACACCTATTCCCAGGAGTCTGTGAAATGCAAAGCTTCTATTGCCAGAAGTTCACTGACAGGTTGGAGACAGGCTTTCATGCCATGGTAAATGACCTATGCCATGCAAATGAACGTCCCTTTCCATGATAGATGTAGAGGGATACTCAGCTGTGATCAAATAGGTCACATGTTCTATGCACAACTCAGCTGCTTCCCTGCCCCAGTTTTTGCCTTCTTCCCTGAGAGAGGTTGACCAGCAACCTCTCTTTCAAAGAGAAAAGGCATACCATTGTATCAGGGTGCATGCAAACTCACTTATAGACACACATTCACACACATAATCAGCATTCTGAGTCACTTGTATTTGAAGAAGAGAAAGTTTTTCATCCTGATCTCCAGAGATTTCACTTTTAGTTGCTGCTGCTAAATCCACCCCCATGTTGTTTCCCAGGCTGAAGTCCTTTTAATCCCTATGGTGCCTGATTCTGACAAGAAGGTTGTAATCAGACCTGCATTTCAAGGTCGGAATAACCTGCCTCACTGCCACGTGACCATACACCAAGCATCCCCATTCACGGTGCATTGTTGGTTCATACTCTAAGAAACTCATGCATCCAGTGGCCTCTGCATGAAGGGGGTGGGAGGCGGTAATCTGAGCCATCTCCTGGGTTCACCCCCTCTTCTTTCTGGGCACTGCCTTAGTGAGCTCCTGAATGGGGGTCCAACTCCAGCAATGGAGATCCTCTTTCCCATGAATACTATCCACTATTATTACTGCATGGTTTGAACTAGGAAATATCCTGAGCTAAGCACTCCATAAATTTTCCTGAACTTTCTGCTGAGGGATTTTTCTGCTTTTGAGGAACTTGGAAATGACAATGATAGAAAAGGTCGCTTGGGGACCTCTTTTGTTGCTGCCTCTTCCAACAAGCACACAGTAGTAATGAAAACATTTGGAAGTGCTGAGGAAAGAGGCCAATGCACTTAGCACTGCCACCATCACCATCTCTGTCCCCTGATGCCACCATCAACCCCAGTTGCCAACAAATGGCCTAACTTCCCTTCTGTCTTTTTGGTCTACCAAAAAGTCACAACGAGTACCTTGTCTTGACTTGCAGACTTTGGGGTATTTTAATGACAATGGGAATCATGATGATTACAATAGCAATAATGGTAGTTTATGATGTAATAACAGTTCTACATGTGCTAAGAGGCTATTCTAACATTTGACTTGATCCTAAAATCTTTCTCAATGCTCATAATTTCCTGGGAAATATACAATGTTTACATTACACATGAATAAACTGAGATTAGAATTATCCCAAATTGCCCAATGAATTTGACCAACTAGAAAAGGATGATGTTAGTATTTGAGGACTAATCTGACGGATCATCAGATTTCAGAAAACCAGTTTTAAAACTGTCATGCAGTGTGGCTTTTGTGCCATCTGAAGTACAGTCCTGTTGGAAACCATCAGACAACTCTGATGAGTCCAAACAGGTGACAGCATCTGGACTCTTCAAAGAAACACAAGGAAGCCTTAAAAGAATTCATCTCTGGCTCACACCTGTAATCCTAACACTCTGGGAGGTTGAGCCAGGTGGAGTTTCAGACCAGACTAAGCAAGAGTGAGACCCCATTTCTACTAAAAATAGAAAAACTAGGCAGACTATAGTATGATGGACACCTCTAGTCCCAGCTACTCAGGAGGCTGAGACAGGAGGATCACTTGAGCCCAGGAGTTTGAGGTTGCTATGAGATATGATGTCATGGCACTCTACCCAGGGCACAAAGTGAGACTCTGTATCAATAAAAAAAGAGTGGGGGAGACTCTCTCGTGCCCCTACACAGGGCTGGGCAGCTGATGGAATGCTGCTGTGGGCTTCTGTGGCTGCTACAGCCCTTCTGGAGAACTAAGCAGACTGGGGAATGCCTGCATCTGCCCTCGTGTGGGTGATGAGGCTGATTTCTTTCCTAATTCTAGGTGTTCGGTTTGAGGAACTTCTATTCATACCTCATATTTTAAAACTTGGAGGATTCTAGAGATCTTACTATACTTTTAGTACATTAATTTTAGAATGTAAGATCTTGCATACACAAGTGAGTTTCTAGCATGACTACTGAAAATAAAATCATATTTATTACCCAATGAGCTTGGTTCTATTGGTAATGGAAAAAGAATTGCTCTGGCAAGCAGAATTCATTCTGTTTTAAATAACATGCTTGCTTAAAACAGCTGAAGAATATTGAACTTCTTAGGCAGCTAAATTCCCTAAAAAAAATTTTGTTTTTCTGACAATTTAAGTCACTGCAATAAATATTTACTAAATGCAATTTATATACCAGGCTTAGCCCTAGGACCCATGAGTGGATTATACAAAAGGGAAGGATGATCCCTGTCGAATAAGTTTCATGTTTCAGGATAGACAATGCATGCAGGCAGCCTCCAATGGAAGGCTTTTCTGTGAGGGTGCATCGTGCAGGGAGGACGCAGCCACACACCACCTCTACCATGGTCTTGCCCTTCTCAACACACATTTCTCCCTCAACTTCTATCATATCTCATAATTTGTCCTTTTTGTGTGGTTGTTTATTACCCAGCACCCCTCATTAGAATGGAAGCTCTAAGTAGGCAGCTAAATTCATGTGAGGTAGTCACTGATGCAACCTCATGTAACTGGTACATAGTAGATGCTCAAGAATAATTTGCTGAAGAAGTGAATAGATGAAGTTTGCCTCTTTATCCTCTCCTGACCACTCTCCTCCTTGGTCCTTGTGTCCTGGCTCTGCCATCCTCTGTGGCCTAAGTCTTTTTAGGTAGGGTGCTTAAGGAAGGGAAGCTATTAGTATTTTGCACTTTCGTTCTCATAGCCTTTAATTCTTCATCTGTTACATGAGGGTAATGAAAATTTGTATTAGCTATCCACTACCATGTAACAAATAGCCCCAAATGACAATGGCCATTAGAATACATTTAAATGATAACATGTATTATTTCATAGAATTTCTATGGGAAATCTGAGAGTGGCTTAAGTGGGTAGTACAGGTTCAACTAGACCCAGGGTACATGGGTTGGGGTTTCTCTTTGATGTTGCAGTGAGAAAACCAGCAAGAGCTGCTGGTATCTGAGGGCTTATCTGGGGCTGGTGGTTCTGCTGCCTGGTGGCTCACTGACACACTTGGCAAGTTAGTGCAGGTTGATGACAAGAGGCTGGATTCCTCAATATATGTACCTCTTCATGCAGCTGCTTGAGTGTGCTAATGGCAAAGCAACTGGCTACCCTCGGAGAGTTATCCAAGGGAAAGCAAGGTGAAAGCCCTAGGTCTTTTATGACCTACCCTCAGAAGTCACACACCATCATTTCTGCATCTCCAGCAAGTTACACAAGTCAGCCCTGCTCACCATGAGAGAAGACTACACAAAGGCTCACTGACCAGCAGGGAGGGGACCACTAAACCACCTACCACACCATACTAAGCAGGGTGAGTGTCAGTATTTCAATAAGTAGTGTGTAGAAAGGACCTGGCGTGATGCCTGGCACACAGGGGGCATTTGGGACATGTCAGCTTCTCTTAGTTGCTCAGGTTTTGTTGAGTGTTTTTCTTTTTTTAATAATAGTAAAGTATTCTCTTAGAACTATCTGCAAAGTCTGCACTTACCTATAGAATTGATATAACTTTCTCATTCATCCAGCTATTCATTCATTCACCACACCTGCTGTTCCCAGATACTGTGGAACTATCACAACCTTGTCCATTTATGTAAATCCGTTGTACTAACCACATGATGAAATAATAACCTTCAAATTTCTAGACTCATTTCTTCCCACCTATGCAGTGATATTATCTCCTGTCTTCCCAGGTTAAACATAGGGTGTGTCAGTGGTTATTAAACAAGCTAGCTACCTCCTCCACCTCATTCTGACAATGTCAACTCTTTCAACATTACCTTCTATGCTCCAGCTTTCTTGCCAACACGAGAAATCTATCCTTATCTGAGCCTGACAGTAAGCAGGCAATCTGAAGAACACACAGGGAGCTCACAACACAACCACTCTGGGCCTGGCTAGCACAGACCTGCACAGAAATAAAAGGGATGAAGAAGAGGGTGACAATACCTCTGTAATAGAGGATCAACCCTGGACAAAGAAAGGAAAAAAAATAAAAATAAATCCAAAAATTTCTAAAAGGAATTTTTCACTGAACCCCAAATATCTATTAGTAGGAAAAGGAGAAATTTTGTAAACATCATTCCTCACTCTCTCTGGGTTTTTTGTTTGTTTGTTTGTTTGTTTGTTTGTTTTTCCAATTTTAGGCATGCTAAGAGACATTTTCCTTCAATCATCATTTTGCACATTTGAAGAAATTAATCACAAGCGTTCCCTGAAGCCAGCACCTGTTGAATTCTGTATTGCCAGCAAGCTATGGCACAGGAGGAAAGGTCTCACTCCAGGGATTTAGCAGAAGATTAAACTTCAGCTAAGAGAAGCTGGTAGGGTGAGTCAATACCGAAGATCAGGCTTGATTTGATGTTTTCCACGCATGATCAAAATTGTGTTGTTTTTTTTCCCTAGGTATAGAGCTACAGCTGCCTCAGCTTTCCTTTATGGGTTCCCTGCAGAGTGTGTGTTATGCTCTGATATTTGAAATTGATTGTGCAGGCTCCATCTCAGGGTGATAATAAAGCTGGTGCAAAAGTTGGAGTTAGCAAGGGGACAATTAACCTTTCTTCTAATATGGGCAATTTACTTTGCCTTGTGGCACAAACTGATTCCCAGTATGATCTGAAGGAACTTTGATTTAAATATAGCTATAGATGAAGAATGTAAAAATGAAATAAAAATTATTGTCTGAATTTTTGCAAGGAGATATTTCTCATTATGTCCAAACTATTAACACTATGTACAACTTTTACACTATTTAAGTGTTATATAAATAAATACTTTTTATTGCCTGCCCTTAAAGAATTAACACATACAAGATAGCACAGTTCTCATTTATTTATGATGGTAAACAACAACATGCTAAAAAATCTGAAACAGGTTGGATGGGGTGGCTCACACCTGTAATCCCAGAATTCTGGGAGGCTGAAGCAGGTGGATTGCTTGAGCTCAAGGGTTCAAAACCAGCCTAAGCAAGAGCAAGAACCCGTATTTACTAAAAATAGAAAAACTAGCGGGGCATGGTAGTATGTGCTTGTAGTACCAGCTACTTGACAGGCTGAGGCAGGAAGATTACTTGAACCCAGGAGTTAGAGGTTGCTGTGAGCTATGATGCCACAGTACTCTAGCTTAGATGACAGGGTGAGACTATCTTCAAAAAGCAAATAAATAAATAAATATCTGAAACAATTTTAACATCAAAATTATTCTTGCTATAGTATGGTAAAAAGAACTTCAGCTTTGGAATTTCATAAAACCAATCTACTGCTCTGCCCAAGCAACTTCAGCCTCAGTTTGTCTCTTGGCAAAGAAAAATAAGAATCCTGCCATTTATAATAGCTTTGTGAAGAATGAGCTAGTTAACATCCATGGCACCTAGAATAGTACCAGGCTACTACTGACTAAAATGAGTTCTCTGTTCTCTTTCCCTGTATAGTTTTTAAAACTTGCTTATGGTCTTATTATTGTTTATTTTTAATTTTTTTAAAATTATGTATCTAAAGAAGCCCAGGTCTTATTCTAATTTGCTATAACAAATTTCCTTCAAAGGATGCATTGGCAAGGTGACAGGTGAATGATCTGGTTGGAAAATATACCTTTGAACTTCTTGCTGTCATCTTAAAATGGGGATGTAATTTGGAATTAATAAAAAATATATGTACAACAGTTATAACTGTGGTTTATGTGTCAGTTTTTACTGTGTACCTCATAACCTGTTTACTACTTGAAGTGGCCGTCCAAGTAAATTTCATTATTGTACTAAACAATTTTTTATTTCCAGAATGGTTGCTTAACCATCAAAACTACAAATTACCAAACACAAGATCTTAGAAAGAAAGAGATTTACACCCCGTATAAATTCCCCCAATGCAATGCAAAAAATGACATTTAGGTAATGTAAGAATGGTTAGTATTCTTGGTTAGTATCACTCATTAACACCTGGTGTTAATTCTGCAGAATTAGGATTAGAAATGTACCCAACAGGGAACAAATGAAACCATGAGACACTATGGAAGCTTGTCCTGGGAGTCACTTAGATGTCAGTAGCTGAAGAGAATTTTGATTTTCACAGACAGAGAGCAAGCATACTTCCAGGGCAGTGATCTCCAACCAGTGGGCCTTGACACATTGATGTGCGGAGAGAAAATCTTAGGTGTGCTACAAAAATTTTTAAAGATCATTCATTAAATTATTTTTTTAAGAAGTTCAAAGCACAGTAAGTAAATTCTTTTTTTAAACTCATTTTTTTGATCAACCTAATTTGAGTGTCCTATGGAAGTTCAACTACAAGTTCCAGTGTGTGGTGAGATAAGAAAGGTTGGAAAACACTGAGCTAGATCGTTTGGGATCATGTTGCAAAAACGGACAGATGCTACATCAGTCCTTTTGCTCTAAGTAGACATCAAACCTTTTATTTCTTCATATTATGTTCCTGGGGAAAGGAGGGAAAAAAGCAATTCATTTAAGGATTAAAGGACAGGGCTGGAGACAACACAAAGCTCCAGGAAGCTCAGGATGTGTGGCGATGATAAAGCTTCTTCCAGAATGAGGGGCAAAATGCATTCTCTTTCACCAAAACCCACTGAGGTAGATAACTATCATAAAAAGGCCTAAGCTTCAGAATAAACAATTAGCTCAAAATATGATAGACAGCCCCAGTGAGGTTTTTAATGAGCAATCTCTCCATGTGAAAGGCAAAAATATGTATTCCGGGCCTCATCATATGTGTGATGAGTTTGGAAATATCTTAATGTGTTTAATGCAAATTCTTAAAGTAACATATTCATAGTGTTACTTAAAGGATGTTTTGGTATTTTATTTGGATCAAGCAGGAAAAAGCAAGGCCTAGAAGCGAAATGACACACACTTTTAAAAAGGAAGGGGTGAGTAAAAAGTGCTGATGAACTCAACGTGGTGAAATGTCCTTTTAAGCTGAACCTTGGCAGCCGATGTTTATGAATTTGATGTGTTTGTGAATGCGCAGAGTGGATGGGAAGCCCAGCCTTCCTTGTGACTGCATCTGAGGACCATGATCCCTCACTCACTGATTCTTTAATATTTCTTTCTCCCTAGATTTTGTCTTGTCTCTGCAACATTTTTTCTCTAAATAGATAAAATTTTATGACTGAAAAAACCTCTCCAGTACAAAGATAGCTCTTTTATTAAAGGAATGGTTTACAGTGTTGTGGGAAGATTTTTAGCAAAATGTTCACGTAAACTGAAAACGTATTTTTGTATTAGAAACCAGTTTGACAACTAAAAAGTCTAGGGATGTGTAGGCAGGTTTTATAACTTAAGAGTTAGGACTGCAAAACATTTTACTGCCTTGGGTTTGGTTCTAGTAAGAACATCCTTGGATTTTCCCATCTCATGCAAATTTCATAATTCTCTGTGAATTAAGAACTTAGAACCATTGATTTCACAGGAACCAGATGTGAGGCTGCCGCCTGGTTCTAACATTTGGTGTGTGACCTTGTACACCTTCCCTCACTAAGCCTTAGTTTTCTCATCTGGAAGACAAAGGCATAATATAGTATCTATTCCTTGTGGTGTGAAGACTAGTTAGATTTGCTTACATAGTATTATACAAATCACAGTGACTAGTAACCACTAAATGTGCAAGACTTCTTTGCTCTTTGACTAATTGTCTTAGTTGTTTCTAGTTGCTATAACAAAATCCCTTAGTCTAGGTCATTTATATGCAACAGAAACATACTAAAACTCCTCACAGTTCTGAGGAGTTTTAGTGAGCAAATTTTGTGAGCTGCAATAACCCATTCCTTACTAATGGCACTTTACATTTGTCCTTAAGTGATAAAAGGGGCAAACAAGCTCTCTCAGGCCTCTTCTATAAGGGCACTAATTCCATTTTCCAGGGTTCCACCTGCATGACCTTGTCATCCCTTCCAGGGACTCACCTATTACTACCATCACACTGGGGATGAAATTTCAGCATAGAACTTTGAAGGGACACAAAAGTACAGATTGTCCTACTGTTATTCTCAGTAGATACTGGTTTTATTCAGTCCTTTCCTAAAGAACTCTGAGAAGTATTCCTGTTTCTCATCAACATCTTTACCCTGTGCCAGCTGCTTTTCCGATGCTTATAGAAACTCAACAAATCAGATCAGATCAGTGCCTTCCTGGAGCTTCCTCTCTCATAGGAGTAGAGGGGCACAAAGATAACTTCCAACTAACAATGTGGATGAGAACTGTGGGAGCAGAGATATGAAATTGTGAGCCAGTTCTTCTCCAGTACTCCTATGGTTGTCTCATTAGAGAGGTTCAAATTTTAAGATGGCAAGAACAGAGCATGAAGCCAAGCCTGGGCTGGGCCCTCCTATGCCACTGGGTCCTAGGTGGCTGCTGCCTCAGTCACATACTCATGCAGCCACTGCCAACTGGTTGGACAGGCACAGGGAAGTCTTACTGTTGGAAGATACAGGAACTGAACTATACCTTGAAGGGTGAAGAGAACATTGAAAGGGTAGGTAGAGAAGCCCGGGCAAATGATAAAATCTGTGTTGAGCTCTCACAGGATGTGCAAATAAAATTTAAGTGAGATTGTTGGGGTGGGAAATTAATTTGAAATTGGGAAGGAAAGGGAGGTAGATAGGAAGATTGTAGTGCTAAATTTAAATTATCTATTAATTAGAAACAATCCAAAAGATATTAAGAATGGAAACAAAAGCTGCAGATGCTGGCATGGATGTGAAGAGAGGGGGACATTTTTACACTGTTGGTGGGACTGCAAACTAATTCAGCCTCTTTGGAAAGAAATACAGAGAATCCTCAAAGAACTCAAAATAGACCGCCTACTTGATCCCACATTCCCATTACCAGACATCTACCCAGAAGAAAAAAATTCATTTTATCATAAAGATATTTGCACTAGAGGGGAGGAGACAAGATGGCTGACTAAAGCCAGCTTTCCATAGAGGCTCCTGTCCAGAAGGAGAGTTAAAGGACAGAAATTTAGCAAGTAACTGGCAGATTAGAGATGCACCAAGAGAACACACATCAACCCTGCTGAGGCCAGCTGTGACCCCAAGGATACAAACAAAAGGTACAAAATCCATCACCAAGTGGATGGGAGTCCCCTCCCCCATGAGAACACCTCAGAGTACCCCATAAACAAACCAGCAGAGTTCCACCAAACCAACAAACCCTTACGCTCCACAGGAGAGACCCTCTAAAAACTGGACCTACTTCCCCTACTAGGGTGCCATGGTGCTCTCCTGCCAGGCATAAAATTGTGTAAAACTGTATATATTCTCTACCTACAAGTCTGAGATCCCCCCACTCCCCTCTACTCTCACTCAGAGGTCTGGAGACCTGTCCCCCAGGAGTCCAGATTCTTGTGTGATTTCTTCAGGGATGTGGACAGGACCTGAACTGTAGCTGGTCAGTGCTGATTCCACAACATGGGAGTGAGAAGAAGACAGTTGGCTGAGAGGGACCATGCCAGAGCGGCAGTGCCCCAAGGTGCAGAGCAGCAGCCATGTTTGGCAACAATAGGGCTCACCCCTGAATATTTTGGAGTCACACCACCTGTCTCTCTGAGTAACCAGAGGAGGCCAGGCATCTTCTCAGGTGGCAACCACCATGGAACAGATCTGGGATGGAAATGCAGGCCCTGTGAGTAAAGGGTTTTCCTGAGGCAGTACTGGCCTAGGTGGAGCGTGGGGACTAGAAAACGTATGCACAGTGCGGGCTGACTCCCAGGATGAGGCTGACCCAGAGGACTGCTTTACTGAGCCTAAGACACACCCAGCCCTCAGGGGATCCTCAGCCTACACAAAAGAGGGCAGGAGGCAAGAACTGGCAGCTAACTGAGCTGTGAATACAAACCTTTGCAGCAGCAAAGACAGGGCCTGAGGTTCAGGTTCTGTGAACTAAAAAGAGCTTCTCTTCTGCAGGGCAATTTGGCTGGGACAGAAACAAATTCCGCAAAGTTGTTCTGTTCGGTCAGTAACATCAATCAGGGGCAGGGATGGAACTGAGCGAACAGCCCCAGGCTCCCGAGGTTGTCAGGCCCCACCTCCTCATGCCAGATAGAGGCAGACAGCAGCAGCCTGGCTGAGGAGACATAGATTTTGTTGTGATTCAGGCAGGTGCAACCTCCTGGAGGATCTGCTCATTGGAGGCAACTGGATCACAGCCCTGTGGGTTAACAGTGACTTGGTGTGACAGAGGTGCAAGGTGGGGTGCAGAGGTGCATCAACCATCCCAGACTAATCTAGTTGCTGGGTGGGTCCTCCTCACCTCACAGAGCAGCAGAGTGAGTCATATTTAAATTGTCAGCAGACCCCTGTGATCTAGTTGCCAGAGAACTTTTAAGCTCTTCCACCTGAGACAGGTGGTGACTGAGACAATTGATTTGGACCATTTGAACTGAGCCAATTGCCCAAGGACTATCCAAATGGTGCCCTGGGTATGTGGTTATATGAAGGTTTGATTTTCCTTTTCCAATTGTAGCCTGTGGGGAGTGGGGTGACTTACCTGCTGGTATTTCTCCCTAGATGAGACTTCAATCCAGAGTAACTGTTCACTAGGGTTGGATACAGAACAGCTAAAAACAAGACAGAGCCACTTAGCCCCACCACACCAAACAGATTCCCAGTTTCTCAGGCCGTAGCACTGTACAGGTCCTTGGCAAAGCTCAGGGGAAAAGTTAAAAAATGTAAAATAATCATGGGGTGGAATCAGCGGAAAAACTCTGGTAACATGAATAACCAGAGTAGATCAACCCCCCCCCCCCAAGGAAAGATATGGGAGATGTAACTGAAGATCCCATTCATAAACAGATAGCTGAGATGTCAGAAATCGAATTCAGAATTTGGATCACAAACAAGATTAATAGAATGGAAGAATATTTGCAATTAGAAATTCGAGGAGCAATTCAAAAGTCAGAATTAACAATTCGAGGAGAAATTCAAAAGTTGTCTGAAGAATTCAATGAATTTAAAGACAAAACCACCAAAGATTTTGACACGTTGAAGCAAGAATTTGCAGCCCTCAAAGATCAGAAAAATACAATAGAATCCCTCAGGAACAGACTGGAGCAAGCAGAAGAAAGGATTTCTGACATTGAAGGCACAGCTTTTTTATTTGTTTGTTTTTTGAAGACAAAGCTTTTGAGTGCTCCCAAACTCAAAGAGGAAGAGAAATGGAGAGCAAAAAGGGATCATTCTCTCAAAGAGTTCTGGGATAATTCGAAGCTAGTATCCACCTCATTGGAATCCCTGAAAGTGATGAAGTAGCCTCACAAGGAACAGAGGCCCTTCTCCATAAAATTATGAAAGAGAATTTTCCAGACATGCCAAGAGATTCTGAAATTCAGATAGCAGACAGTTTCAGAACCCCAGCAAGACTCAAACTGAATAAGATATCCCCCAGGCACATCATAATTAACTTCACTAAAGTTAATATGAAGAAGAAAACTGTGAAAGTAGCCAGATGCAAGAAAGCCATTACCTACAAAGGGAAGAATATTTGAATGACTGCAGATCTCTCTGCTGAAACTTATCAAGCCAGAAGAGGGTGGTCATCAACTTTTACTCTCCTAAAGCAAAATAACTTTCAACCCAGGATCCTGTATCCAGCCAAACTGAATTTCATTTATGATAAAGAAATTAAATACTTTAATGACATTTACACGTTGAAGAAATTTGCCATAACCAAACCTGCTCTTCAGGATAGTCTCAGACCTATTCTACATAATGACCAGCCCAATCCTCTACCACAAAAGTAAACTCACTCAGAAACTTTTGATCAAATGTCAACCTCCCCAGTGGCGAAAAAATTAAAAATGTCCACTGGACTTTCGAAAAACTCAATACCCCAAATTTTACCAGACTTATATATATTCTCCATTAATATGAACAGTTTAAACTGTCCTCTAAAGAGGCACAGTTTGGCTGACTGGATACAAAAACTCAGGTCAGATATTTGCTGCATACAAGAATCACATCTTACCTTAAAAGATAAATATAGACTCAGGGTGAAAGGATGGTCATCCATATTTCAGGCAAATGATATTCAGAAAAAAGCAGATGTTGCAATCCTATGCGCAGATACAATAGGGTTTAAACCAACAAAAGTAAGGAAGGATAAGAATGGTCACTACATATTTGTTAGGAATAATACTCAATATGATGAGATTTCAATTATTAATATCTATGCACCCAACCAGAATGCATCTCAATTTATAAGAGAAACTCTAACAGACATGAGCAACTTGATTTTCTCCAGCTACGTAATAGTCGGAGATTTTAACACTCCTTTGGCAGTGTTGGATAGATGCTCCGAGAAGAAGCTAAGCAAAGAAATTTTAGATTTAGTTGTAACCATCCAACATTTGCATTTAGCAGATATCTCTAGAATATTTCATATCAACAAAACTGAATACACATACTTCTCATCAGCCCATGGAACATACTCCAAAATTGATCACATTTTAGGTCACAAGTCTAACCTCAGTAAATTTAAAGGAATAGAAGTTATTCCTTGCATCTTCTCAGACCACCATGGAATAAAAGTTGAACTCAGTAACAACAGGAATCTGCATACTCACACAAAAACATGGAAGTTTAATCTTATGCTGAATGATAACTGGGTCATAGATGAGATTAAGATGGAAATTGCCAAATTTATGGAACAAAATGACAATGAAGATACAAATTATCAGAACTTCTGGGGTACCGCAAAGACAGTCCTAAGAGGGAAATTTATAGCACTGCAAGCCTTCCTCAAGAGAACGGAAAAGGAGGAAGTTAACAACCTAATGGGACATCTCAAGCAACTCGAAAAGGAAGAACATTCCAACCTCAAACCCAGTAGAGAAAAGAAATAACCAAAATTAGAGCAGAATAAAATGAAATTGAAACAAAAGAATTATACAACAGATCAATAAATCAAAAAGTTGGTTTTTTGAAAAGGTCAATAAAATAGTTAAACCTTTGGCTAATCTAACCAGAAAAAAAAAGAGTAAAATCTCTAATTTCATCGATAAGAAATGATAAAGACAAAATAACAATAGACTCCTCAGAAATTAAAAAAAATCCTTAATGAATATTACAAGAAACTTTATTCTCAGAAATATGAAAATCTGAAGGAAATTGACCAATACTTAGAAGCGTGTCACCTTCCAAGACTTAGCCAGGATTAAGTGGAAATGTTGAACAGGCCTATATCAAGTTCTGAAATAGCATCAACCATACAAAATCTCCCTAAAAAGAAAAGCC